>CANXYI010395607.1:0-12084 GCA_948208565.1 Hura crepitans | reverse complement strand
CCATGATAAGATATAAAACCTATGGAAAGTGAATTTGGAAACAAAGTAAGTTTAATGGATGTAAGTAATGGAAGTAATAGGAATGGTATTAATGACCTAGAAGTGCATATATCACCTATGGGGTCTCCTAGGGGATCCAGTAGGGTGTTTCACACTACGTACCTCATTCAAATTCCTAGAGATTTCCACTCTAACATTGCTTTAACTTTGCTTGGATCCACTCGGATACCTTCTACTGAGGCAATATAGCCTAGAAAGGCAACCTTATTTAGCCAAAATTGACATTTACTCAGTTTAGCATACAATCGTTTCTCCCTTAAAACCTACAATACAGTTCTAAGGTATTGTTCATGCTCTTCTTGAGTCTTAGAATAGATTAAGATGTCATCAATAAACACCACCATAAACTGGTCCAAACATTATTTAAAGATCCTATTTATTAGCTCCATAAAGGCTGTTGGGGCATTAGTGAGCTCAAAAGGCATCACCAGGAATTTATAATGCCTGTATCTAGTTTTGAAAGCAATTTTAGGGATATCTGACTCTTTAATCCACAACTGATGGTATCCTGATCTCAAGTCTATCTTGGAAAAGATACTAGGACCTTTAAGTTGAGTAAAGAGATCATCAATCTTAGGTAGTGGATATTTGTTCTTCACTATCACCTTATTCAATTACTTATAGTCAATACATAACTGAAGTGACCCATCTTTCTTTTCCCTAAGGTGAAATACTTGGTCTGATAATGCCTTTATCCAATAATTCTTACAACTGCACCTTTATTTCCTTCAATTCTATAGGTGTCATTAGATAAAGAGTGATGGATACATTGGCTATACTAAGATATATTTCAATCTCAAAGTCAAGTTCACAATGTGGAGGTAATCTTGGTAACTCTTCTAGGAACACATCAGGAAATTCTGACACTACTGGAATTTGATCAAAATTGGGTGTGGGGTTATTGGTATCAATAATATGGGTAAAATAAGCTTTACATCCTCCATGGATGAGTTATTTTACTATAACAGCTGAAATGACATTCACCAAAGGGTTTCTCTCACCTGTAACTATCACCTCACATCCCTTTACTATTTTAAAGTTGAGCCTCTTATGTTTACAGTCAACTATTGCCCGATATTCTGACAATTAATCCATTCCTAAGATAATATCAAATTCATGAAAGCGAAGTTTAATAAGGTTTGCATGGAATAGCTAATTCTAGATCACCAGAGGAAAGTGTTTATATATCTTATTCACTGTGATGCTCTGTCTAATTAGATTACTAACTTAAACATCTATGTCTATAGGCTCCAATTCCAACCCTCTATCTTGTACTTGAGTAGTGAAAATATAGGAGTGGGTTGATCCTGGATCTATTAAAGCCAAAACTAGTGCATCAAATAAATAAAATGTACTAGCTATAACATTTGGACCCTCTACCACCTTATAAGGTCAGATGGCATACTATTGTGCTGGAGTCCATGCCTCAGATCTGGTCCTCTAGCTATTGCTCAGCTGATTATCTCTATTCTATCTCTGCCCCCTGCTCTATGATGCTATAGAAGCCTATGTCTAGGTAGATTTAGTCTGCCTCTAAGGACAATCTCTCTAGTAATGATCTCTAGCTCTGTATTTAAAGCACTCTCCTACTCTTCTAATTAAACTGCACTGCCCCCAATGTCTTCTATGGCAAGTTTCACAAGCCGAGGGTAGACTCCTAGTTGTTGATGTACGGGCACTAGAGGCCTGCTGTGGAGGTCGAGGCCTAAATGCAAAAGCCTAACCTGACCTCTATGACTGAGTCTACCTCAAGGTCTGATGTACTAATTGAGACTAAAACTCTCTCCATCTCTTGCTAATCTCTAGTGCAGAGTTAGTTTATCCTGCTATGAGTGGCCTTTTCTTTTGAAATAGTGTTCTTTTCCCTTGTGCCATCTCTTCCATATCATAAGTTGCTACTGACAACTCTGAGAAGTCTCTAATCTTTATGGTAGCTATTTGTATCCGTAGCTATATATTGAGGCCTTTTTGAAACCTCTTGTATCTCTCTTCCTCTATGGGAACAAATTCTTCTGCATATCTGCTTAGCCTCATAAATCTTTCTCATATTTAAAGACTAATCTTCTACCCTGCTTTAGATCTAAGAACTCTTATCTTTTCTTATCCTTATAGAACTCTAGGATATAGCTCTTTTTGAATTCCTTCAAGAAGTACTCCCAAGTTATGTCAACTATAGCTTTTCTCTACTTTGTGGTATCCCACCAATGATATGCTTCCTCCTAGAGGAGCGAAGTAGTACATTTTAGACTTTTCCCTTCTGTGCACTCTAGGTGCTCTAATATCCTCAGGGTACTCTCTAGCTAATACTCTACTCTGGCAGCATCATCATCTCCTGTCCCCAAAAAGTCCATAGCTCCCATCTTCTTAACTCTCTTTAAATAAGTCTTCTATAGTGGAGGTAGAGGTGGAGGAGGTGGTATAGGAGCTCGTGGAGGTGGTGGAGTTACTACATAGGTAAGTCTCAATAACTCCATTATCTACTACAACAGGGCTAGTAAGGTATAAGTTTGTAGCTATGCCTACTGCTATGGATGGTGTGCAACATCACTAGGCTCTGGAGTGGCTACACTCACCTCTACTCCCTGAACAATGGTGGGAATATAACTAGCCACTTCTTCTCCCCGGTTTAGTAGAGTGCTTTCAATCATCTTGAATCACTAAAAAAGAATAACCTATTAGCCTCATGCAATGTAGCTTTATCATAATCATGGAACCTTAGACACATGCACTCATGCATAATAAATCTAGGAATGCCTAAACCTACTCTAATACCACTAAATGTTACATCCTCTGTCCATTCTTAAAGGAACCAAGTGAGGAATACTACTTCCCGCTGGCCACCCATCCTTACACTTCTCCAGGCTACATTCATTTAATACTTATGACTTCTTAAGTTCTATTTATTTATTCAGGGTATTTCTTTCTCATTTCTATGTAAACCTTTAATTTTGACTATAACAAAACTTAAAATCCATTCAATAGATAAGAAATGATTTTACAAAAATTTAGGCAGCATAACAGCTACCTGGGTAATAAACCCCAAAATATATCCCATACAAAAACACTTTTAATATCATATCCTTCACCATCCATAACTACTAGACCCTTCTGGTCCCCCACAAATCACATCATAACATAGTCATTAACACACAGGGCATCAGGCCCACAACAATAAAAAAACATAGATGTTTATGTTATATTATATGTTCAGCAACACATCAGTCATGTAATCAATATATATGTCTAGTATTTACACTATCTAAGCCCAATCCCACTATACACGATTGCCCACCTAACATTTATAAGAAGTAAAGAAATATAGCCTTAAAATAATTGGTTGTTACATTATAGAATGATACTGAGGCTGAGCTACTACACTATCTACAACCTGCGCATCAGAACACCGATACATTGAGTATAAAACTCAGTGGTGACTTTAATGCAATAAAAATATGTCATGTATACATACATGCAACATATAGGGGTGATTTTATACAATAGTATAAATTATTCATCTGACTCATTATTTAAATCTCTAGTGTTAGGTCATTATTAAGTTTCCCAATTTTCATCCAATAATAGTTATCTACACTAAGTAAGACTGATTTATTCATGTTATCAATTTTATTGTTCACTTTTATGTTTTGGCCCATACTAGATAGACGACACTTAAAGGCACTGGATAAAAAGGGAAATCCAAGCTATATAGTGGCCCACATTTTGGACCTTGGTAGCTGCACCTACCTAATGCAGTAGCCTTATCTTGGATCATTTTGGCTACACCTACATAGTGCATTGGCCTATCTCAAGACCTCAGTAGCTGCTCCAACCTAATGGAGTGGCCCATATCTAGACCTCTATTGCTAAACCAACATAGTACAATAGCCTATATCTAGACTTCTGTAACTGTAGCTACCTAGTGTAGTGGCCCACATCAAGACCCCCATGGCTACACCCATATAGTACAGTGGCTTATGTCAGGACTTTGGCAGCTACACCTACTATTTTAATCATGCAAATCAAAGCCTAGGAGGACCAATACCTCTACTAGCTACTACTCCCTAGTTGACAAGTCAACCCATCCAATGGATGTCTAATTAATAGGCCAACTCTACTTATTATTTATTCAATTATAAATCATCTTGTCAACTTAATATTCATGTTCATATCACACAATTTAGGTTATTTCTAAATATTGAATTCACTACATAATTATGAGTCATGTTACGATAATGGCATTATTCATTTTGTCACTATCACTATTCATATGGTCATTTTCACTATTTATATGGTCATTTTTCTTATGTCTCATTCTTTACAAATTCATCCATGGCCCTATATCATCATCCATTTCAACTTTCATTCACCATGAAATATTTCCATAATCAACATAATTCTCCCATTATGTATAACTACTTATGTCCAATAAGTTCCATAGTGTTTTGCATGCCAATATATACCATTTTCTTATTACATTATATACATTTTCCATTCACACCATTACTTCCATATTATGCCATAAGCTAACATTTTATTTACATATCAATTATTCCATTTTTATTTCTCACATTTCATGGTATATACATATTAGCCAACATTTTCCATCATTTTACATAATCATCATATACCATACATGCATGCATATACCATGACATACCATTAGGCCACATGTATACCATGCATATACAAATGTTTTTCTTATCCAAATGACATTCACATCATTATTATAACATTATTCATACATAATGGTATGCTTATTTCAACTAACATGCACATATATGCATAAACCTACACTTCCATACACATGTTCATGCATGTACACATACATTCACATCACAACATGCATTTATCACATCAAATTCATATACCTAGGGTAGCTTTACACCCTTTTCCACCAAGATAGGCCTTGTTTCCCTTTGTTCCTCACTATTTCTTCTCACACCTACATATGTAACCCCAACCTTAGAAAATTCATATAAAATCTTACAAAGCTCTAAATTAAAATCTCCAAACATGATTTTTCTTAGAATAGCCAAGGCTACTTGAAACAAAAATAAAAACAAAGAAATCATCACTTACTCTTCAAAAGAGAACTATTCGCTCCATAGTCATATCTTCCAAATAAGTTATTTTCTTGCAATTCTAAGGCTAGAAATGGATTTTAGGAGTTATGAAGGGTTATATCCATATAATATGTGTGAGGTTTTATGGTGTTTTGATGGGGGGAGAAAGCAAAAATAGAGGGGAGAATTTCTTCAAGTGGTGTCTGCTTTATGCCTTAAAGGAAGGTGAAGGATGGCTTTTTTTTACATACATGCAATAATATATGTATGGAGTAAGTGGCATGGTTAGATCATGACACATAGCGATCTAATAGCCCCAAAAATTCTAATTTTGTCTTAAACTTTAGCAAAATTTAAAAATTATTTTGGATTTCTAAAAATAATCACTTTAGTTCCAAAAATCCTTGATTATGCCCATTTAGAGCCTCGTAAAATTTCAGGCCCAAACTCTAATGGCAAATGCATATACTATTCACTCACTATAATAAGAAATTTCAAAAAATAAGCAAAAAAACCTTAGAAAATTAAAATTCCTTCACCAATGAACTCAGTGGAATTTTTAACCTTCAAGGTATGATATTTTTAGGTCTATTTAGGTACGTCCTGAGGCTATCTTGGCATAAACTCATTTAAGGTCACTATTCACTATTTTACTACTTGAAATGAATTATTGGTTTTGCTAAATTTTTAGATTATTTCATTTTCCTCATTTTTTATCCCATTAAAGTTTTATGACGAGTATACCTTCCTTGGCATCACAAAGGTGTCTTGGCTCTAAGGGAACCTTATTCAAGTCTCGAAGTACTATTCATGAAACCTCAATTTATGAGTGTTACATGTAAACTCTTTAAGGTTATCAGTTATCAATTTAATAAGCTAATTAGCCTCAATTATTGGTTTTGAAATTCCTCAAGTTCAATTTTACTCTTACAGTCTTTTTTGACAAGGAATTCCATTTCTAACAAAGTAGTATCATTAAAACAAACACTTTCTGTTCCAAGGGATGATAGATATAATATCTAAGCAATTCTTTTAGATATCCCACAAATAGGCATTTGTCTGACTTGGCATTAGCTTATTCGACATTGTCCTTTTTACAAAAGCAGGACAACCCTATACTTTTATATGTGAAAGCATAGTTTTCTTGCTATTTCATATTCCATATGGAGTAACATCAACCAATTTACTCTAGACTCTATTCAATATGTAAATAGTAGTCTTAAGTGCATAGCCTAAAAAAGATTTAGGCAAATTTGCATGACTCATCATAAATCCAACCCTATCAAATAAAGTTTGATTTCTCCTTTCAAATACACCATTATGTTATGGTGTATAAAAAGGAGTCCATTGAGATAATATTCCATTTTCTCAAAGATAACTATGAAACTCTTAGCTTAAATATTCACTAACTTAATCTTATCTGAGTGTTTTAATATTTTTACCAAGTTTTTTCTCAACTTCATTTCTAAATTCTTTAAACTTTTCAAAAGCTTTGGATTTGTATTTCATTTGATAGATATATTTATATCTGGAATAATAATATATAATAGTGATGAAGTTAAGATATCCTTCCCTAGCATGGGTCGATGTTAGTTTACATCCATCTAAATGTATTAATTCTAATGCCTCACAAGCACATGCTGCTTTATTGCTAAAGGGAAATTTGGCCATTTTGCCTAACAAATAAAGTTTTCATGACTCAAATTATTCATAATCAAATGACCCTAAGTAACCAATTTTATGTAACTCAAGGGGTTTTATTTATATAACTTAAATGACAATACCAAAGATAAGATGTATTTAAGACATCTTTCTTTGCTCCGTTAGTTTTTATGTTATAAACATCATTGTTTAGATTAAGAACATAAATGCCAATATCTACTCTACCTTAATAATAAAAATATTATGAGATAGAATATAAATCATTCATAAAAGCAATACCAAATCCTTATTTAAATATGTAATCCATAGAAATAATATTCTTAGACAAAGACAAAATAGAATAACAAATATAAAGTTCCAAAATAAGTCTACTAGGTAAAACTAAATGATATGTCTCTATAAGTACAATAGATAAACATTTTCTAGTTGTAACTCAAAGAACCAACTCACTTTTGTTCTCCTTTTTGGTACTCTTTAGGCCTTATAGATCACTACTTAAGTGACATCCATATTCGATATGTAATACCTATAACTACCTTGAAACAATAGAATAGGAATTTATTTCTATAATTTAAGTACCTAAAGTAAAAGCCTCACCCTACTTATTCTCCTTTCTTCTATTTCCAATGTCCATCTTTTCTATAATGGTAATAGGTCCCTTAGGCTCTTTCACCTTTTTGGTTACCCTTTTCATGGACACATCACTTTAGGCCTTGGCTATCTTCTTCACTTTTTGCGTCTTGCTCTTTTTACTTTTCCCTAAAGTAGATGTGACAACCATGACTTATTTTTAACCGTTCTAATATTTTCATCATTTGTCTTAAGAATATAAATTAGCTCAAGCATAGTAGCATTTATCTTATTCATGTTAATGTTTAAGAAAAAAGATGTATAACTAGAAGTCAACAAATTCAAGATCAAATCTATATACAAATCATTGTCTATGATGTACTTGAGCTTGCCTAAATGTTAAATGTACATATTTATCTTTAATGCATGGGCTATAGAAAAAGTGCCTTCCTTAATCTTACAACTAAATAAGGAGTAGGCAATATTGTATTTTTTAGTCCTTACTTGAGAACCAAATAGCTTCTTTAGATGAGGGATAATTGTCATAGTATCCATGTCATTATATAGCTTTCGCAATTTAAAGGACATAGTAGCAAGCATGGTTCACATTGCTATCTCGCTATCCTCCAAATAATTATTGTACTTTTTAAGTACATCAGTAAAAACACTATCCATTGGCATAGAAGCTAGCTTTAAATCCAAAGTATTGAGGATCTTATAGAAATGAAGAACTATTTTTATGTTCCCCAGTCAGTCTAAAAAATTACTCCCACTAAGCTTATTGTTATCTAATAATGAGAACAAATTAATTTGTGGAGTACACATGATAATGTGAAAAAAACATGTTAGAATATGATCCATGCATAGATATGAATGCATCAATAAGGTCTTTTACTAATCTATTTTTATTCCCACTATTTTATAATAAACTAATAGCCCCTATTATTGATTCAAGAAATGTGGATAGTTTTCTTAACGGGTTAAAATTGAATCCTTAGTTAAATATCTACCTTGCCATTTGCATAATAAATCAATATTTAGCATGAAAGGTAGGTATCATATACTAATTACACTCTCATACAACTATTGAATTATTGGGTTATCAACTCTTGATACATATGGATCAATTACACATTTTCGCAATCTTGCCTTTGATCCATTAGCATTGAGTTTGCTCAACATAAAATAGGCTAAGTTTAAATGACCCATTATGTAAAATTTAAACATGCTTAATAAAGCAAAGGCTTAGCTTTTGCATAACTACCCAATACTACAAAGAACTTTAGTTCTCTTTTTATTAATGGAATGTTGTATGTCTTAATTTTAAATGAGGGATTTTGTTTATTAGGTCTCATTATACATGGTTAGCAAGCTTTGGCATGTGTGTGCATATCATTAATCTAATAAATCATACATCGCTATTTAATAATTAAATAAATGATCTAGTTATGGACTTTTCAACATTTGATTCCCCAAAGCCAAAAGGAATCAAAAGGTTAAACCTAGGTAAAACACTTGAATTAAAACACAAAAAAATTTTAGAGCTGTTCTAAGTTTTCTTCCATGGGCTTCACATTTAGCCTCCTTTTGCATAGACCTTTATCACATTTCTTCTTTGCCTAACCCTATATAATGTAAATATTTGAATATAATACCTCAATTCAAATTTTAGGGGAGTTAGATGATAAGATAAATACAATCAAAAAAAAGAGAGGTAGAGCACACAAGCCCTATTTACTAGAAAAAAAGGAATCATGCTTGAACAATCATATTGGTCATAGTCCAACTTTAGTAATCATGGCAAAACATACATCTTTAGATGACTTTCTAATGCATTAGTTTATTATTGGATAGCAAATCTAAAACATTTCAACCCTTGAAATTATTTTTGAACAATTTTAGAATGATTGATGAAAATGGAAACTTTTCAATCTTAGAAAACATCCTATTTAGGCAACATTTTCATAAATGGACAGTTGGGCCTGCTTTACTATTTTTATCAATCCAATTGATATTTAACCTTTGCAATTAGAAAATCCCATGGAATGTTAATTTTTATGGGTCATAAATGAACCAGGTACATGTAATTTTATTAAGTAAGTAATTAGGCCTATTTTTAGGCCTTTAATGGGCTAAATTATTTTAGCTCATAATCAGCCACTAAAATCACTTAAAAAATTAATTAGGATATATTCTAATTATCTAAATTAGGTTATGAAGCCATCAAACTCAACTAATAACTTAGATCATGCATAACAAGCCTCATCTAACCCATTAAGCAACTTTAGTTCATTTTTATAATCAAGTTAATTATGGCCCAATTAAAATTCATTTAAATATTAATAAACATATAAAAATATAGAATTAACATGTCTAAAGATCTAAAACATTGAATTAAAATGGCAAAATTCAAAATTTACAACAAATATAATAAAAACACTAATTTTTTGTTCATAGGGATACCCAAATTGCTAGGAGCACAATTTTTCATCCATTTTAATTTTCGTTTTGTAAATCCAAATTTAAAAATTATTATAATTTCAATTTAAAATAATTTAGTGATAAAAAATAAATTGAAATGAATGAAAATAGATGGAAAAAGGGCTCTAATATGTGCATAGGATCATCCCTATGTGTATAGAATAGTTATATAAGTAGAGAGGTGCATAATTAAAAAAAATCAGATTCCAATAAACATTTAACTAATTTAAGAAATCATTATAACATATATACATCCTATAATAGTCCAATATTTTTGTATCAAACAAAGTGTATATATTAATATTGTTTAAGAACTATTCAATCAGGTTCACTATGGTCAAATTGAAGACACAATTCATAGCTAAAACTTGGCACTGATACAACTATTGGTTCTAAAAGTATGGGTTCATACATCATATACATGGTGGAATAAATCATAATAACCATGATAAAGATTGATTTTGGATATTAATTACTTTTAGAACTTTTAAGAGAAGTAATCAGGTTACTTACCATTTTAAATTTGAACAATTGATTTCACTGCACTAGTTTTTGTAAACCATAATGTCAAAAAGTAGAACATCTCCAAAAGTAATCCATAATAGAGAGGGCAGTTAGAACCAATCTAGAATTGGGTTTACAAATGCAAAAAATTTCCCTTTCCCTAGTTAATGAAAATTCGACTATCACACTAAGAGGAAGATAGTAGAAACTTTTTCTAATGAAGGCTAGGTTTTTCACATGTGACTCTCACTCTTTAAGGGACTTTTTATAGTCCCTCAAGCCTTAAAACAACATAAGTAGGGTCAGACTTATTGGCTAATCATTTAACTGATCAGAGTGACTAATGAAATGGGCTTTAATGAGCCCATTCATTGTTATGTGTAAAAGGCTTAAAAAGGCCATTTGCATTATATTTTACATAATTTAGCCCCAGATCAATGTAAGTCAGCCAAGAGTGTAATTATTCATTATTCATAACTCTTATAAAGATAATTAAATCCTCTCTGGCTGAAGATAAAAGCCCAGTAGGCTGTTTCTAAATGAATCTACGTAGAAAGCCTCTCTATGGGTTTTTTTACAAGCCATTTCAACCTTTGGTCATATTTGTCTTCATCATTCGTGTTTTCCTCTATCACATGATAATTATAATGTCATACATTAATATAACTATATTTTTACCTTTTTGCCCTTGCTTTATACCTGTATGATCTTATGGGTTTTCTAACAACTTAGTAGTACATGCAATTTGGCAAATTCAAGATTAACTAGTTTTGCAAGATTTAAACTCTTTTAAATCATCATTATTAATCTTTATAAATAATGAATGGCCTCTAGTCAAGCATCATAATCTCCCAAGTGATAAAAAAAGTGAATGGTTCATTATAACCCTTCCATAAATAGGTACCATATAGGATGTCCTTTCACTATACTTTATTTAATTTTAGTTTTAGATGGTAGTTGTTCTCCATCATACATAATAGAAAAATTAAAAATTTGAGAAAATCCAATAAAGATAATAGACTGGAATAATTTAAAATACATCTTACATAATAAATTTAGTAGCATTTTGTGATTTACCATAAAAGATGATAGCATATTCCTTTTGTGAGCTCTTCTAACCGAGTTGTTACAAACCATAGTGATCCTCTTTTAGTAAAACCTCTAAGGTAATCCACATAAGAAGTTCTTAGAAGAGAGTAACTTGAAAAACTAGGTGCTAGTAGGATTTTCAAGTGGAAGAAGGAAGAAGATGAAATTTAAGTGTTCTAAACTGTTATATGCAATAATTCATGCTATAGAAAATATGCATGTTGTGGTTGTAGCTTTAAGGGTTATTTATACTTTAAATAAAATCTTTTTAGGTCTGATTTTGACACTTAAAATATGATGTAAGTCGAACGAGAATCGATGCACATATTAGGCTTTATTCAATCCTATGCACATAAGCCTTTTAATGGGCTTATATGCAATCCAATTTGACCCCACTTTCATTAATCCTATGTGGCACTTCTAGACCAAATTTTGGATTAATAATTACTTTGATTTAAGTCTTTTTAAAAATTTTAAAAGCCCATAAAAAATTAGATGCAAGAATAATAATAATTTTGACTCAATAAGGCCCAAGTCCAAAAACCTTAATTTTTGGACTGCATATTAGCAAGTAGGCCCCTAGGCCCATTTGCTTATTTCTTCTTCTTAATTCATCTTCTAATGATATCCCATATGTTTAGAGTATTCAATCTCA
>CANXYI010395581.1:0-12319 GCA_948208565.1 Hura crepitans | reverse complement strand
AAGGAAAAAAATGCTTTATAATTGAAAGATGTTGCATTTTACAAGCTTTAGGCTTCTAAGGGGCAAAACTACATCGTTTTGCTCCTAAAATGATAATTTTAGTAATAGCCAAAATGGTATTTTTGGCATTCATGGAAATGGCCATTTCAATAGGTAAAATAGCTATTTCATACTTTCCTAAAATGGTCATTTTACCTCTACAAAATATTTTGCTAATGAGGTAGAATCTGTACAAGATTCCTCTTTGGGTAAAATGATTATTTGGCACTTAAAAATGGTCTTTTTCCCCCTAAAACAACCATTTTCACTATGGCCTAAAATGGTTGTTTCATGCCTCAATTCATGTGTATAAAAGGTAAACCCAGTTTCAGTCCAAAGGTTAACTTTTCTAGTTAAGCACACACCTAAAAGTGCAAAAACACTTCCCAAACACTATTTTTTAGATTTTAAAAGGCTTTCCAAAATTTATTTGCCTTTTTTTTCAAGTTAATTAGAGATCTTTCCTAAAGGCAATTATACCTAGTGGGTTGACCAAATTTTCTTTTTCTTCTTTATTTTTGTTTCTCGTTTTCATCCTTCTACTAGTTATGGGTGATTTCATTTCTTTTATCTAACTACTAGTTAGAAGTGATAATTTAATACCTGTATTTTATTAATTTGTGTTGATTCATTCGTTTAATTATTTGTCCTACTTTTTATCACTATTATTCTATTTATTTATTCTATTATTCATATTAATATTGTGTTTTCTTGTTATGTGAGTTTTTTTATCCCTTGGGAGTTTTTATTAACCTTTCTTTCTATGTTTTTATCGAACAATAAGTGAAGTAATTATTTATTATTCCTATATTGTTATTTCTTATTATTCTTATTCTTTTTTCACTTTGCCTTCCTACTATCTCCTTTATTATTATTTACCTTATTTATCACTTTTCAATTAGATTGTACTTTAGGCAATTTCAATGTAATTTTATTTGGTGAGATTGCATTTTAGGTAATTTTCAAGTAATTTTTATTTCATGTTTAGTTAGAATGTATTTTAGGTAGTTGCCATGTAATTTATTAATATTATTTTCTTATATATTCTGTGAATGTTGTAATAGATAAAAAATGATTTTTACATATTATAAAAAAACAACCAAATTATTTTATACCTAATTAATCAGGTGTTTTCCTAATAAAATGGGTTTTCATTTTTCCATAATAAAAGTCACAAATAATAAAATTTGCTTTCTAAAAATTAGCTTGCAAGAACTGAAGTTCTTAAATAATCAATTCCTTAATTTGATGTGTTCTTCAATATCATATATTCTCTTTGTAAATATGTGTGTTTTATTATTTATTTTTATGATTATATGATTTATTTTAATTTTGAAACTTTCTTTAGAAAAATGATAAAATTATAAATATAATCTATTATTCCATGTTAACTTGAGCTATAAATAAGAGTACGATTTTGAACATCTCTAGTTTTGGCCCTAAAAGGTATTTTCCAACTCTCATTAGGTGGTGACTCCTACCTTTTAGTGCCCAACTCGCTCTTTCTAGGTTAATCAAATAGGAATAACTTAAGATTCCTTTAATTTCCTTCTCATCTTTTAGGACTTGAAAGGTGAGATTTAGGTTAAGCCTTTAGTTGTTTCAGTTTGACTAGCCTTGAATAGGAAGGGATGTGAATGCTTTATAGTCGAGTAATCCCATTATCCAGTTATGGATAAGTGTCTTGTATGTATAGGCAAAACAAACAAAATAAAATGGATAATATCTTGAGAAGATTTAATTATGAAGTAATATGGTCATGAGAACTTTTAATTACTATTATAATGCTTAAGCATATACTATTGTGGTGTATAAGGTTATAGATATGTAGCTTGAGAATATTCCTATAAATGTACCATGTTATGTATATTATTGCTTATGATATTTTATTTTTATCAAATGCATGAATAATATGGATATGTATATTATATTGAATACATAACTTAGCATATTACTTAACATATCATTATTTGTTGCACATGGGTTAAAGAACTTGTTATAGTTAAAGCCTCAATTACAACATGTAGATTAAGAGAATATTTCTTTTGGTATTTTGTTTATCTTTGTATATATTATATGAAGTATCATTATATAAGCACTCATATGATGTATAAAAGGATTGGAACTAAACATGTATCATAAATTGTTTTGTAACTCTTCTAAAACCAGTTTGTAAATATTATTCAGTATGTATGGATGTTTTATTTTGTATGATATCTTTTCCTTGTAAATTTTAGATGGATTTTATGTCTATGTGTTTAGAGTGATCAAAAGATTATAAAGTTTAGGTGTGATGTTGGATTTATATAGAAGTGTATTTTCTTGTAGATTACTATTTACGATAATGTCCTTGGATAGTCATTATGTTGTCAAATTTTCAACACAAGGGCCCTAATAATATACTTACCAAAATAGTTTATGATAATTCACTTAGAAAAAGTGAAGCTCGAATGAGAAAGCAGCATCTATAGCTATTTGAACTAGGTAATTTCAATGACTAGATTTCTTTTAAAAGGTAAAGAAATTGTAACACTCAAAAATTCTAATGTTATGATTAGTACTTATTGGGATTTAAATAGTATTTTTTGATACTTGAGTTATGCTAACATAACTAAATAGAAGTATTAATCATAATATAATTTTGCACAAAATTATATTATGATTAATACTTCTATTTGGTCACGTTAGTGTAACCCAGGTCTTAAAAACACTATTTACTTCTTGGGAAGTACTATTCACAACTCTAGGATTTTTTAGCATTACAGATTACAACAATAAGCTTAGAAGGAAGATAATATAAGTCCTTTATACTCCTAATGATACCAATTTATTGATTATTTCCCATTTTTAAGCCATTTCCATTCTTACTTCAATTTACAGCATAACCCATTGATTTAACCTTGTTCTAAGCATTAGAAAAACATCTATAAGTAAAAATCCATCATATACATTTCTTAGACTTTAGCCTAAACAAAGAAAATACTACACCAATTTATGTTAATTTACTAATATGAATGTAACTTCATTCACATTTTCTAATCTCATTACCATAATAAGAAGATAAAAAAACAAGCTGCCAAGTTCATTTTTTCATCCTAAAATTTTACAATTCTAAACATGTCTAATATTGAAAAATTCCTATGTCAAGAACTCCCAAAATTTATTATTCTCTTCTTCCTCCAAATCATAAAATATCTAGATAGCAAAAATGGGATTTTCCATCCTTTAGTGATATGTTTTAGCCCCTCAAGAAGAATTTCTCTTTATTCCTAACTTCAGCTTCAGAACTAAAAATAAAACTTCACTAAAGATCAAATCCATACTCACGCATGCTCAAACTTGACATAAAGATAGAAAAAGAAGAAGATAAATCACTTTACCTCATTCTAAAAATCCTGAAGTCCACATTGTTAGAACCTAAACCAACTATTGAAAGCCTTAACTTAGAATGCATTTTCAATTTCCTTCTCATTGACTATAAAATCAATTTCAACCATGACATGTAAAGAGGAAATTAAGATGAAGAATTAGTTTAGGCATGTTTTTAGGTTATCATGAGAAGAAGCAAAAGATAAAGAAATAAAACTTGCCTCTAAATTTCAAAACTCCTTTTGTTAAAATTAGGTTCCTTAAGAAAATAAGAAGAAAATATTAATTCCAAATCTAATGCTCTATCAAAAGGAAATTTTTTGTTATAATTTGTTCTGAGAAAAGAATTTTTAGTCCAATCCTAGCATGAGAAGAGAGAATTAGAGATGAGGACTCTTCTTATATCGCATCGATCTCCTTGATCAAAAGAGGGACACAAAATCTCTCTCTTTCTATCTCTTTTCATTTTACCAATTCCCTCTTCCCTTTCTCTTTTTTCCCACTAATTCTAAAATACTTCCTTCTAAAAAAAAAATCATTTCATGCCATATATCTATCTTTCAACCTTGCCTTTTATAATAACTCTTCACTTAATAATGGTCCAAACTATTTTTGCTATGATCATAAACTTATTGCAATTACTAAATTCCATATTAAACTTCATGACAT
This sequence comes from Hura crepitans, assembly GCA_948208565.1. Taxonomy (NCBI): domain Eukaryota; kingdom Viridiplantae; phylum Streptophyta; class Magnoliopsida; order Malpighiales; family Euphorbiaceae; genus Hura; species Hura crepitans. The sequence continues at coordinate 8,242 of CANXYI010395581.1, read as the reverse complement.
ATACTATATAACCAAATTTGTGAAATCAATATCCGAGTTTTATTTCAAAATTTTTAACTTCCAATCAAAATTAATGTATTCCAAACATAATCTCAATTTAACCGCTTATATATATGTATGTATGTGTGTGTGTGTGTGTATACAAACACACACACATATATAGACTCTAAAATATGATTCACATATACCTATATCCTAAGAAAGTGCTATAAATACTTTTCCAAATTCCTCAAAACCTACCATAGATAAACTTAAAGTTTTAGATTGTTATAATGCTACTAAAAAATAAAATTCAATAAGAAAGAAAAGGAGAAGAATTGTAATCCTCGAAAAATCGTAGTGTTATAAATAGTACTTCTCAAGACATGAATAGCATTTTCTCGAGGTTAGAGACACTAATTTTACTAAATAGAAGTACTAATTATAACATAATTTTAAGTAAATTTGAAGTCAAAATGAGGTTGTTTAGGTGGCTAAAAATGACTGTTAAGTTTTATGGCAGTGTTATGTGAATAGTGACCTAGCTTTAGCTGAACCATAAATTATTCAAAAGTTGCTTAGAAAATTTTGGGATTAATACAACCTAATACTCAAAAATTCTAATTATCCTATTGGCACAAGAATTGGAATTTTTAGATATCGGGAAGTATTTTTACAAAAATTAGGTAATACGAAAACTAGTGATTTTAATCGATTTATTTTATTTTTTAAGTTTTAATTTTTAGACTATTATGGGGCTAAGTGAATTTTTACAAGTAAATTTGATATTTAATTAGGCTTTAAAAAGGAGGAAAATTATAAGAAAAAGAGGAGAAAATAAGGATAAAAATAATTATTTTTAGAAATATATATATGGTTAAAATCTTTTAAAAATTATCAACATTTTTGTTCTCCTCCATCTCTTATATCTCCACCATAGAAGTTGGCAGCTTTTTCTCCCTCCTCCCTCCATTTTTGCTTTCATCTCCCTCTTTTAAGCTCATTTTAGCCCAACTAAAAATGGTTTGAGTGCCTCCACATCCTCTAGAATACTTAGGGAGTAGAAAATACGAAGAAAAAGCACTAGATTTCACGATTTGGAAACCTTATGAATAGTACCCTTTTTTGGGTAATTTTTTTTCTAAAACTTAGTATTTTTCTCATGTTTTATGGGTGCCTAAGAACACTTATAAAGTTTTAGATTTCATTTTTGAGCTTCAATTGATTTATTATGATTTTTACCAGATTTTTGCTATATTATGCTAGAAGCTTCTGATAAAACATAAGAAAAAAGAAAATTAGAGTTATAGACGGGCCTTAAAGTTTTGTTAAAACATCCTTAATATGTGTAATTGAAGAAATTTGTGCAAATTCAAGTGTGTACATTAAATGACATAATAGGCATAAATGTGTAAACATGCATTCAATGCTTTATTTTTAGGATTAATAGCAATAATTAAATTATGTAGCATGTAATATGTATGAAAAGGAATTTGAAATGAAATGAAAGCTTAATTTCCATATAGAATACATAATATGTCCATAATGCCAATATGTGCATTAAAATGCCTGAAAGATGTATTTTGTGCTCATGTAACCATTGAGTATGTTAAAGCCTAAAATGATGTTATTTGACTAAATGGACATATGTTAAAATAATTTAAAGCATAAAAATGCTTAGGAGATGTAAAATGCTTATTACATATAATTATGGGCAAAGTTGGCATATTAGGGACAATAGTGTACATTATGCATTTAAATGATACATAAGCTTGAGTTATGGTATATTGAATGCATTAAGAATAAATTATGAGTTTTTAATGGTGGTTGTTGCCATGATATATAGGTTGGCCAAAATAGACAATAAGGCCAACATTTATGTGTGTGTCTTTTAAGTGAAAATTGGTTATGGAATATGTTCAGTGGTGATTAGATATAAGAATTTGATATGAGTCTGAGATGATGTCACATAGTGACATGTAAAGTTACATGCAAGTGTAATTATGCCAATAATGCATGAATATTATATTACTTTTAAAGGTATGAACAAGTATGCAATAATGTGTATAGATAGTATATATTATGATGAAAAAGTAGTGAATGAGAATATGTGAGGCCAAGATGGCTAAATGGTTAATTAGGGCATGTAGCTTATGTTTTCAAAGTATGTGCATGATTATGAGCATATGAAAAATGTAGTTATGGCCACATAACATAGTGATGATTTCTAATGCAAATTATACATTAATGGTATGCAAGAGCGAATGATACCCTTGATTTGTTTGTGCATATGAGAATCATGTAATGCAAAAATAGTGTACTTGTAGGTTATAATTATTATGTTTAGTGATGAAAATGATTAAAAATTTACATATTAATGACCTTTTAGACCATAATGTGTTTAAAACTAATAATAAGCTTGTATAAGCCATTATAACATTAAGTACACCATAATTTGTCTTTTATGGACATTAGGGCATAATATATCTTGGATGAACATATGCCATAAAATGAATATGGAATGGCAATTATGTAGTGTAAATAAACAAATGAGATGAAATGGAAATTTTAAAGTGCATATAGCATGAATATGACTAAAATGCATGTTAAGGAGTGCATGATCACCAAAACAAGATTTATAATGTAATTTTTCTAGTTTAAGTCATTTGATGGCTAAAATAAGGAAGTTAAAAGCTATATAAGCTTAAATAATATGGTGAAACTAAAAATATTGGTTTTAGCCCATGTCGTGTAACAACCTAGAAATGGATAGGTTGATTAGTCAGTTAGGGGATATAATAGCTACTAGGGTACTTTTATGCCTAAATTGTGTTATCCAAGGGTTTATTATACATCTTACCCTCAAATTTATACTATGATCTTTGGATCTATGTGGATGCAATTGCCATAAGGTTCCATAGGAGTTATTACACATTTACTTGTAAGTGTAGTTACGTAAACCTTAATAGGTATTACACATTTTTTTCTATGCTGGTGTAGCAGTTGTCAAGTCCAAAATATAGGCCACTACATAATATTTATCTCGTTATCCATATGTTTTATGGTTATCAAAAATGGGCTTAAGTAAACAAGGCAAATTTGAATTTTAATTTATAATATGTACTATATAAATGAAAATGGTAATTTTATGTAAAGTGATTAATGATGTTGAGTTGCTTAAAATAAATATTTTATCAATGGTTATATGTATGTTATATGCCTTGTGTGGAGTCATAAGTATGATGAATATTTTTGTTCTCATATTATAGCATGTTAAGGTAATTATGTTTACCATGAAAAATTTCAATTGTTCATACTCATGATCATTTAATCTATGTAAATTATATGTTGATGATGGCTTTAAGCACAAGTTATTTCAATTACACCATTAAGCAATCACTTAACACATCATTTGTTTGTGATACGTAGGTAAGAAGATGTTTTTAAATTAAGCACAGGACATCAAACTTATGAAGATGAGATATTTCTTTTGGTAATGACATGTAAATATAATATAGCTATATGATGTATAAGTTGCACTTAATGTTGTAAATATAAGAAGAATGAGCCTAAGCTATAATTGATTTTAATCTTTTATATTTCAAAGTCTACAAACTTTAAAAACTATTAAAAGATGTTTTTACTATATGATATCTCATCCCAAGGTTGAGATATCCATATTGTGTGAATGATGTTGGAGTGGTCAGAGGATCACATTAAGTTATGGTTAGGTGCAAATTTTATAAAATTGTGTTTTTAACTTATAGGTTACTATTGAAAATTTTGGGATAATGCTCAGTACAACTATTATACTAACAAAATTTTGGCATAAGGATTCTCAAAATTTAAATATGTAACTCAATTTGAAAAGTTTTCAAAACTCATATTTTTGCAAGAGTAACCTTTTTGATAAGAATGTTTCGAATCAAGTATAAGTATAGTAAAGTTTGGATATCTCCATTTGCATGCACTCCTTAGTCGAGCTTAGTGACCAGTCGATAATCGAATCAGGTAAGGGGTGTCATATTTAATGGTATTAAAGCTCCTGTTTAGGTGTTCTTAGTTGACATATGAGTGTTTTAGGGTCTAAAGTATACATCACATAACTTTCGATGTCAAGGATTATCAAATTGTTTTCTTACTTATAGATATGATGAGTGCTTTAGCATATTGTAGTGAGGAGGAAGTAAAGAGTCATACTATAACTATCATAGCACTAGAGGCTGTTAGAGTTGCATCTGCTTTTGGTAGTGCTATAGGATATAAACTATCAATGAGATAGGCTCTACTACTATTTTTGTAAGAGATGCTCCATTTTTTGAGATAGGGCTACAACTACTACTCCACCACTAGTATAGTAGCTAATGGTTCCATTAGCTCTCTAAAAGATATATCTAGAGAGGGCTAAAAAAATAAGAGCCAAAGATTTCAAGGGAGAAGGCAATCTATGTAATGCCCGTAAGTCGAGGCTCTATGAACAGTCCCACTGAGGCTTGAAAGTGTGCTTAAAATTTCGGGTCATCTTCACGAGGGTCAAGGTAAGGGTACTACTCATGAAACTATGAGTGGCCATAAAATGATGAAAATGGCTTAGTTTAAAGATTTAGCAAAACTAATAAATTATTTTAGGGTATAACCTAGTAGGCCTAGGCTTAAATAGAATTAGGCTAGGAATGACTCGGGATGTGCCAGGACATACCTAAAAATGCCATACCCTAAAGGTTAAAATTCCTCTAAGTCCATTGGTGAAAGAATTTCTAAATTTTAAGGTCATTTGCAAATTTTCTTATTTTTAAGGTTTTTACACATCAATCGAGGTAGTTGGTTAACTGTCCTATTGGTGGAATTTGGTCATGAAATTTTATGAGCCTCTTAATAGGACCAATTGATAATTTTTAAAATAAATGTAATGATTTTTAGAGGTTCAACTAATTTTTTAAAATTCCCTAAGTTTTTATCAAAATCGAGTTATTTTGGGATGCTTAGGTGGTATATGGGCCCACCAATGCCACCTTAGGCACTCTAAAAAGGCTTAAAGTGGCACCTAAGTGTCCACTTAGCCACCCACCCTGAACACCCCACTTCTTCTTTTTCTTTCTCTTCTTGTTATCCCGATGTCATTTCCCCTTTCAAGCCACCATTTCTGCTTCATTTTACAAGCTCTTCCCTTGCCTATTGCCATGAAAAATCCATTAATTATGTTGTGAATAGACTTTTGAAGGTTTTAGAGGCTATAAGAGTCCCTAGATTACAAGAAAATTCAAAAGAGCTAAGGTGTACATTTAAAGGGTGCTAAGAATCATCTTCTTATGTGTAAGTAATTCAACCTTTTTTAATTTATTTCCTAAAGGATTTGGTGATTCTAAGAATGCCTATATGCTTGGAATTTGATTTGGAGATGTGCATGATTTGTGATGGATTTTTGAAAGTGAGGTGGCGTGAATGGAAAAAGGAAGAATTGAGTTGTGCTTTGGTTTTTTTCAAACTTAAAGTAAAGAATTCATCTCTCTTGGTAGTGAGGTAAGTGAATTTAAGGCATTTGAAGCATGAATGATGAAATTCATATGTGATAGGCTTAGAATTATTTTATGGAAATGGTGGACAGTGTGGTTAGTGTGTGTGAATTAATGGATTAGGCATGTAATTAGGATAATTATATATAGAATGAATGTTTGGAATGGTAATTTGGTGAAAAGATTGCATGGAAGGGTGAGTTCCCTATTTGGCTGAGAGGTATGTATATGGTGTGTGATGTGTATATAGCTTGCTAAGGTAATTTTGGCATGACATCTAAGGTGCTTAACATGAATTATGCTTGAACTATATATGTGTGTAGTGAGAATGGTGAATATGGATGTGAGGTTTCCTTAGGCCAAGAGATGCCTTGGTTATAGGCTAGTGGTGTAGCTTGTGTGCTTGGCATATTATGTGGGGTTTTGCTTGTTAGTGATGGCATTGTAGGTGTAGGTGAAGAAATTGGTGAATAAAGCTTGTGTGTGTGTGTGCTTAGTGTGGTTGAGGCATAATCAAGGTGTAAATTAGCCTAGTTTGCATGGCAATGGCATTATGTGTGTGTAGGCAGGCTTGTGTGATGTTAAAGTGTGTGTATGTGTGCTTGAATGTGACTACAAGCATGTGTATGGCAAATTGGGAATAATGGCCAAAAGCTATGCAAGGCTAAGATGGCATAGAAATAAGGTATGCTTTGGCATGTACATGTGTGTGATGTAGCATAACATATTTGGCATAGATGTGGTTACATGACCTAGGTGAATGTGTATGATTAGCACAGCATGAAAGGGATATAATATGGGATACCTCTTAATGATAGAAAAATAGATTGAAAAATGAACCTAAAATTGGCTTGTAATGACGTGAAAAAGTGACTTGTAAATGGACTAGTTTTGGCATGAAATTAGTACCTTAAAGTGGCCTAACTTGTAATGTTTATATGACACAGTATGGAAGCCACTATTATGGCAATTTGAGACATATTTCTACGCTTGGTTTAAGCCTATGAAAATGCATGATCATGAGTGCGAATGGCATTTAAAAAGGACTTGAAAAGGACTTATAATGAACCTAAAATAGCCATCAATAAAAAGAAAAATGACCTATGACTGTCCCGTTTAAAATGATTTTGGGACCGTATTTAGAATAACTACTTAGCATGTGAATAATTGAGCCAAAATAATGGAATAGACTAGATTTAATCTACCTTTAATTATGCCTTTAGAAATGAGTTAAAATGTAGTAGAAAAATGACCCGTAATTGTTCGGTAGGGCTAAAAATGACTTATAACTGTCTAGGTCAAAAATTGACTGTTTAATAAAAATTTTAAATATCTATTTTCTTACTTGGAATATTATAAAATGATGATTAGTAAAGAAATAAACATAAAATAAAGTTAGATGGCCCTTTAGTTAGGCACCCACTAGATTGGTTGACCAGTCAACTTAGGGATTAGCAGTTGTTAGACTGTCTGTTTATTAGATTGGGTAAGTATAATGACCGAGGTTCATAATTAAGCCAATGCATTACTATGTGTGGCAGACCACTATATTGCTAGCATTATTGACTATATATTAGACTATGCTGGTACAGTGGCGAAGGTCCCTAGAAGGGCCAGTACACTAGTCTATTGGGCAAATCTGAATGAATAATTTGATATGATAAGTTGCCATTGGGAGTTCTATGAATGGATCCCTCTGGTTTGTATATGGCTGTTGCAATGATCAAGGTCCAAAATATAGGCCACTACACATTTTTTAGTTCCCCCTTAGTCTAGTATTTGTAAGTGTCGTCTACCTAGTCAGGACCATGAAATGGACTTAAAATAAAGTAAAATACAAATCTATAATAATTGATGACAATGTATGATGATAAATTTAATAAATAAGCACAGTGGCATTTTGATAATTTTGAAGTAAATATGGCATACCACTTGTGGTGCCCTTTGCCTGATCTGCACATTGAACCTAAACGGGGGACGCATGCACACAAAATGATATCCAGTTTTTTTTATCCAAAAACACTTATAATTTAAAACTTTCATATAAGAAAATATTTCTTGACTTAGAATTTCAATCAAACTTTAAAAACCTTTTAGCACATAAATTGAGGAAAATATTGGGGTTATCGTGTTAAAAATCAGGCAGCATAACAACTGTACCAGGACACTTTTCCAAATTTTTGCCTGCTTAAAAACACATCTATACAATGACAACATATATCACCAACTCACATGACTCCTCCTGACCTTATAAAATCAACATAAACACAACATCATCACAATGAGCCTTAGGCTCTCCACAATTAACAATCTCACATGCAAACTCAATAATCATCACACAACATAGGAGAAATAGAAAGTAAAATCCATAGTTAAATACTTAATACAAAACCCCACTACAAAATGCTTATTAAACCTAATCCCTCCTAGATCATAAGAGCACACTAACTATATAGACATTACATTTACATTATCATTACTATCACAAAAAGAGTACAAAAATACCCACGTAGGATTTATCTTCGTGTCTCTTGAACACATAAGCTTTGGCTCTAATTTGCTGCCCTATTATCTACACATTGTAAACAAGCAATGCACTAAGCTTTCACTTAGTGGCATAATCACTTTAACTTGTAAAAAGGCAAATGATAGCATGTCCATAATGCACACAAACCATATCTAAATTGAATATCACAATTATACATTTTCCATGATTTATATGCAACACAAATCATTTTTGATTTTAGAAT
>CANXYI010395527.1:0-13018 GCA_948208565.1 Hura crepitans | reverse complement strand
ATATATATATATATATATATATATAGATAACACTTATCTTTTACCAATCCATTAGAAAATGGTTGTACATGATCATTTTCACTAACTTTATTATTTGCATATCCATATACAATTTTACATTATATGAGTAACATGTTCAATTATTATTCCTAAAAACATTTCATATCAATTTAATTTAAGACATCCATAATATACAACAATGTATCTCTCAAGTTCCTTTCTATTCAAGACCAAAATTTCTACAAATCTATAGATTCCTTAATTCACGCTTTGTAAAGATTAAAATCAATAATTGTAAATTTAACAAAATTATGCTTCAGGAGCTTAAGCAAAGCTTCTTTGATTGTTACAAAAATATGAAAAGTTTTATCATTGCTTTTCCATTACAAAACCATTACTCTTTTAACATACCTAATAGCCTGACTAAAATTTTCACTTTCATATCATTCTATCTAAGGATTAAAGGATACAACCTCAATTCTATTTGAATTTCCAAAGCTTTGCTTTTAACATAGACGTTTTAATTAACTCCCACCACATCTCTCTTACATGATAAATGTCACAAGCATACATAACCTACATCTTATCAAGCATAAACATCTACTTTAACTACTTTAGTCCATTTAAATTCTAATTCCTATCTTTATAAGGCATTCCATAAAAACAAAGTTAATTAACATTCAATCATTCTAGTTCTTATAATCCATATTCCAATAAATTTGTTTCAATTCTACCACGATAAAAATCATGCAAAAGAAAAAGACTAGAATAACAAGACTTAAAAGAATTCCAACCACTAATTTTTGAAACCTCTTTCATGCATATCCCACTTCATGCTTTTCCTTCCTTCATTCAAACATAATGAAAATTAATTCTTACTTTATCATAGGTTTCTTAATAACCCGTACACATCGAAACCATAAGTAACTAACCCCAAGCATTGCTGAAATTCCATAAAAAATTAGTTACATAAAAGAAACCTCAACTTATAGAATTCCAATCGAATAAAAAAATCACTAACCTCAAATACATAGTGAAACAGTAGAGAGAAGGAATAACATGGTATCAAAAACACTAACCTTATTCATAGCAGCAGAAATCCACTCTAAACAAACTCTAATCATTATTGAATGCCACTATGAATATGAACCTTAATTTTTTTGGTCCAAACCCTAAAATCCCTCTTTTATCAATTTTGATTTATTTAGATTTTGAGGAAAGTATTGAATCTACAATTATTGAAAGAATGGAAAGAAATGGTGAAAGAGGTGTTGCAGCATTGGGTTTCTCCAAATTTGCATAAGGGAGAAGTTAGGTTTTCTTTATAAACTGAAAAGAAGAATGATTTCAAGCATAGCAGTTTAATCTAAAGTGATTTCATTTCATTAATGTAAGAAAGTTAAAAGAAAAGAATGAGGATGAATCAATTGAAAAGTAAAATGTCATGAAGAAAAAAAATTGAGAAGGATAAGAGTTAGGTTACTATCGGTCTAATAAGAGAATGAAAAAAAGAAATTCTCTCTCTACCTTTTGCATTCTATCTTTACATTCCCTCTTTAGACCATATGCTCGAATCCAAATATTTTCTTTATTTGAAGATCTCAAATAAAAAACATTAAATTAATTCCTATCTTCAACTTTATACTTTAGTTATTATTAGCAAAATTGATCATTACGAAATAACTCTCCAAGTTCCTTTATATATTTGAGTTCTAAAAAAATACAATATTCTGCTTGCATTCATCCCTATGTCTCCTAAGAAACTCTAAGATTTCCCTTTTGACTTTCCCCGAGATTTATCAAACATAATTCTAAAGCTTAGGATGTTATAATACGCTTGGAATTGAGTAATGAATTAACACATGTATGCATTAAAAGGTTTTATGTATAAAATTGAATATGTGGCATGCGTGATGCATAAATGTGTAATATGGTTAAAATATATTAGTGTTCCAGGAAATTGATGCAATGCAAAGAGAAATAATATATATGTATGGATTCATTTCTACCTAGAATGCTTAAAAAGATCTCCATGAAAGATTGGCAAGCTAAATTAGGGATTCTAGTAGATTTAAACATTTTACATCTTTTTCTATTTAGGATTATAGCTTTTGCTATTTTATTTATAGCTTTAGCTTTCTTATCTATAGCTTTACCTATTTTAGGTTATAGCATTGGCTATTTCGTTCATAGCTTCTATTATTTCATCTATAGCTTTAGATATCTTGACACTCTTATTATTTAGGCATCTCACATATGTCTAGGAAGAAAGGGGCTAATTTGTGATTAATAATGATAATGTATTGACTTGTAAAATATAATTTAATATTTATGATGTGGTCATTCACTTGTGAAAGAATAAAGTATGATGTAAGGAGCACACACATGATACGATTATATAATCATATCGCATGCCATAAATTCACATGAAATTTTAATGAAATTGAAATGCCATGTAATATGATTTATGCATTACTATTATGACTTCGAATGAAATACCTTATGAAAGAAAGATCTATATAGATGTATTACATAACCTAAAAGTAAATAAAGTTAATAATAAGGAATGTTGTGAGGATGTAAATATATTGCTTATCTTTATAAGATTAGTGTGAAATGGATTTAACAACATGTTTAGTGTATGTCTTATTCTATGGTATGTACAAGTGAGAGATGTTCTTTTTATATGTATGGATCTTATAAATGCTTAAATAATGTGAAACTATCAATATTTAATGATGTATAAATATATGCAAAAATGAATAGGTAATGTTATCCATTGTTACTATTATTATGAAGCTTGGCCATAAACAAATTGCCTTTCAATTTTTATATAAATTTTTGTATAACTTGTAATGATGACTAGCGATGTGACACCTCTTACCAGATCTCAAAGGAAATCCAATAAATGGTGCACTTCCTATAGGTCACCCATCCTTAGATTTTTCCAAGGTTTATTCATTTAACACTTACTAAAATAGAAATATTTAATCATACCGGTCCTAAATTAGGTATCTAACTCCACATACTAACTTATCATATCATTTACATATTAGAATTCCTTTAATAGACCTTTGTTATGTTTGGAAAAATTTTGGTAGCACAATGTCTATCAGAGGACATTCTTTGACACCTCTTACAAGATTTATGATGAAACCCAATAAGTGGTGTACTTCTCACTAGGTCACCCATCCTGAAATTTTCCTTTAGATTCATTCGTTTAACTTTTACTAATTTCCTATTATTTGATTCTATCTAACTCTAAATCTAGTTCTATCTATTTAATAGTTCAGCTTAAAGTTATGCCAGTCTATTTAAGCCATAAATTAATTAATCACCAGTCATATATTTCCTAAAATCTTGTAGCATAATGATTGTTCGATCACTATCCAAAAATTTTAAACTTGTAAAAACACTTCTATAAATTCATTTCCACATCTCTTGGTCCCTTTTGGTCCCCCAGATATTAATCTAACATCGTTAGTCTATCAATTCATTCACACAAGTCTCAGGCCACAATTAATATATCATAAGCATCACATGAATAAAACCATACATTCACAAAATCTGTTAACTTATTACATAACATAGTCTACACCTATATATATACATATTACAAGTCCTATTTATAGGACTCCCTTTTTCCCACCTAAGTACATTGAGTGCAAAATTGTACACTAATAACTTAACAACCTTCTAGTAGATCCTCTAAACATTGGGCATATGCTCTATAAGGCTATATCTCAATTCTAGTTACATGCACACCAAAACAGGTACGTTGAGTATATAATATACTCCATGGTGAACTTAATCATTTAAATCATGTCACATAGTTTATTCATGCATACACAATGATACTATTAGTTAACTCCAGTTATTAGGCCAATAATTGGAATATTTTTTGTCAAAAGACCAAAATACCCTTTCACATGTATATGTCAGCTAACCATCTATTTAATCATTTAAAATTATGTAAATTATTGGTTTAGGACATTTTCAATAATAATATTAATAAACTCCAGCTATCCTATCAATAAAGTCCATATATATGAAAATTACCAAAATGCCCCTAAACATGCATACTTCACTAACATTTAGATAATTATTTCAAATCATGCATTTTATTATTTTATAACATCACCATTAATGCATATATGGTTTATTAAATTAAATTAATAGGCTCGGCTAGATAGTGGACTCTTTAATACACTGGATCTAGAGGGAACTAAAATAGTGTAGTGATCCATATTTTAGACCCCGACTGCTACACTAGCCTGATAAACATCATAGGGATCAGTTCGTAGACCTCCCATAACATGCCCAAATTTATATACATAATCTAGTCTACTCAGCATACTAGTCTATCTAACAGACTAGTATAATGGCCCCAAAATAGACCTTGACTATTGTATCGGCCCTACTTGTAAATTAGACAGTGTAGCAGCTGCTAAAACCCTAAGTTGATCGGTCAACCCCTCCAGTAGGTGTCTAACTAATGGGCTTTAACCTCAATTTATGTTTATTTCTTTACTAAGTAACTTCTTAGAATATTATTGAATGAAAAATAGACATATATTAATTTTTATAAGACAGTCTAATTTTAGCCTAGTCTAGTTATTTATGTCCCTTATTTTTTCCTTAGATCTGTCAAATCGAAGCAGCCTAAGACTCAACTTAAACCTCACTCCTTAAGTCTCAAAAGATGAGAAGGAAGCTAAAGGAATCTAGGGCCACTCCTTTTTTATTAGCATAGAAGAATTGAGTTGGGCTCTACAAGATAGGAGTCACCACTCGACTGAGTCGAGAAATACCTTGTAAGGCCAAAACTAGAGTGGTTTGAAACCCTACTCTTATTTATACCTCAAATTAATATGGAAATTCGATTTGAATTTATGATATTATTCCTTTTCTCAAATGATGCTTTGCAATTAAAGTAAATCACACCTTCACATAGAAGATGTTATATAATATATTTACAAAAAAATAAATAAATGTGTAGAATTGAAATATCATACATGAAATCAGGTAATTGATTGTTTCAAGAACTTTGGTTCTCGTATGCCAATTTTAGAAGATTGATTGTAGTGACCTTTTATTAAAATCTGATGATTGGTTTGAGAACTTTAGTTCTCGTATGCTAACTTGAAAAAACAAATTTTATTATGGTGACTTTTATTTGGAAGAATGGCTTGAGAACTTTGGTTCTCAAATGTCAATTTTAGAAAATAAATGTTATTGTTATAACTTTTATTAAGAAAGAATAAGAATTTATTTTATTAGCAAAACACCAATTTATTGGGCAAAAATATGATTTTGATTATTATTTCCTTTTTAACATGTAAAATCATTTTTCTACCTAATTCGGCATTCATGGAATATTTTGGGATTGAAATTGGAAGTATCATGCATAAAACCAGATGATGGACTTAATTTGAGAACTTTGGTTCTCACATGTCAATTTTTAGGAAATAATTTTATTGTTACTTTTATTAAGAAAAATCAAAACCCATTTTATTAATAAAACACCAATTAATTAAATAAAAATATTTTGGTTATTTTTCTGATCGCATGAAAAATCATTTTTCTAATTATTATAGCATTCACAGAATATATAGGGAAATAATTCAATAATAAAAATAAAATACAAGGCAATTACCTAAAATACAATCTAATCAAATAAATAAATAAAAATAAAATTACATTTTGGGATGCCTAAAATACAATCTAAAGAAATAAGCAATAAGAAAAGCAATCAGCAAAAACCAACGTAGAATAAAATAGACAGCATAAAATAAATAAAAATAAATAGTCGCAAAAATATAAAATATTGCATGAATAAATTATCACATCTAACTAGTAGATGGATAATACAAAAAGAAGAATAAAAACAACAAAACGATAAAAATAATATTTTTGTATGTGAAGGAAAAATAGAAGGACTGACATAAATTAAACAAAAATAAACTGTCGTAAAATATAATATATTGCCCAAATAAATTATCACATCTAACTGGTAGATGGATAATGCAAAAGGAAAAATAAAAATAGCAAAAAGGGTAAAAATAATATTTTTGGATGGGAAGCAAAAATAAAATAGTATACAAAAATAAAATAAAAATAGACAGTCCCACAAATGCAAAAAATATGGCACAAATAATTTATCACATCTAACTAGTAGATGGATCAAATGGAAAGAGAAAAAAATAAAAAATGGAAGAAAAATGGGTCAGTCGACACACTGAGTGTATTTGCCTTTAGAAAGATCTTGAATCGGATTGAAAATGATGCTTAAATCTTCAAAAAAATCCAAAAAAATGGAGTTAACAGAGTGCGTGTTTGGCTTTTTGTGTATTTTCTCTCTGTAAAAAATTTTCTCTCTCCTTAAATTGACCAACTTTGGCTCATAATGACCTATTTGGTATTTATGCACGACTGTCAAGGCACAAAATGGTTATTTTCTTAAGCAAAATGGCCGTTTTGGCCATTGTAGGCCCAAAGTGGTGTTCTGCACGTGGGAACGTCTTGTTTTTGGCCAAACAACCGTTTTAGCGATTTTAGGCCCAAAACGAGGGTTCCCTACATAATAACGGCTTGTTTTGTGTCAAAATGATTAAAACGGCCGTTTTAGGGCCAAAACAGCTATTACCCTGATGGGAATGGCTCGTTTTTCTCTAAAATGACCGTTTTTTATTTTTTTTAAAGAAAAGTTTTGAGATCTTCAGTTCGAACATAAAAAATCCATTTTTTTAGGATTTTTGTCCTTTTCATCATCATTAGGCAAACCAAACCTAGAAGCCCTGGAGACCTAGTGTGTACACTAGTATAGCCATAATTACACAATACTAGGTGAATATCCAATTATATTTTTAGTTCCTATATTGATTAATATTTAAGCCATATTATCCTTGATTTTATTCCATAATTAACTTCTATAAAGTTGCCATTTACTGTTCAGGTATATTTTAGGTTTAGGTAATGGCCAATTTTTGATAGTTATAGGTCATTTCTTTATTTTGTGATAGTCATTTCTTAGTCCATTTCTTAGTCTTCTTATTGCAGTTTTCACTCAAAAATTTATACTTTCCATAGGCCTAAAGCCATTCATTCTTGAGGCCATTTACAAGGCCAAATCATAGGCTTTCAAGCAATGCCATATAATCACAATATCATAGCCCTTTTAGGCAAATTTTGGCCAATTCAAGTTAACTTCACATGTTTAAGTTTAAGTCACATTTTAAGCCACTTTCCAGTCCAATATTTTAGGTACTTTTACATTTATCATAATTCATTTTGTACATCCATTTATACCATGCTAATTCTCAAATTAAGCCAATAACATGTCATATGATAGTTTAGCATAATATATATGCCAAACAACCATTTTATATAATATAAGCGTAATATAAATGTTAAGCAAGCTTAATTATTAGTGTACAATGTTTATCCACATGCTAAACTAAATAGCTACATATGCACAACATGTATACATGCATTTACCATGAATCTTAAACATCATTTTAGCTATGAAATCAAGAAATCCATATACCTATACCTATGCTAAGGCTCTCGGCCATACCTATAACTTATGCCATTATGTGCTTTTCATACTATTCTCAAGTTGTTCATCACATTTCAATATTAAAAACCATTACTATAACATCAAGCTTCACAAACACACACCACAATCTACACACCACCTCTTGGCCACTCACTAACACCTTATCAAACACATACCAATCAACACATTCAAGTTCATATCCATCACCAATCAATCCTAAAACCTCAATAATCATACAAACACTATGTTTAGCCATCATATACTCTCACTTAACCCCTATACACCCCTTGGCTAGCAACTAATCGAAAAGTTCACAAGCCAATTTCAATGTAACCACTGAACTAACATCCCTTAAATTCATACCCCTTAGGAATTGAAGTAAAGTCACATATTATAAACCTAATATAGCCAAATTTAAGGCCCTATTCTAGACATGAAATTAAGAAAGCATGAAGTAAATACAAGAGTTCACTTACCTCTATCACTAGGAGATAGAATTGCCACCAATTTTAAGCCTTCAAGTCCTTAAAAATCCAACCCCTTTCAAAAAAGATTTCCTCCCTTTCTTCTAGCCAAATGTCCTTCAATTCCCTCAAAACCACATAGCACACACCTCATTAGGACTTAGGCCTAAAGGACATTCAAATATACTCATAAATACCCAAGGAATCCAAGCAAAACCCATGAAAACTCACCTTACACCCTTGCTAAAATGCCTTCTAATAGTTATACATTTAGTGATTTTTAATTAAATCATTATAACTCCTTTTGCCATGCTTCTTCTTCCAAAATTACCATAACACATAAGGATAATTTTTAATGTGTTTAGTTTTCTTAAAGAAGAAGAAGATGATGAGAAAAATGATCTTCTTTCCCTTGAATGGAGTCAGTTTTAGCAGTAAGAAGAAAAGAAAATTTTCTTCATTTGTGAGTGGATTTTTCCATTTAGCTAATGTATTTGACAAGTGTAATGGCTCTTAAGCTAGCTAGCATGGTACAAGTGGGTTCCACAACCTCCTAAATAATCCTGAAACAGCTTAATTTCGGTAGAAACTTAAGAAATTCATTACAAATTATAGGGACCTTAAAAAATTATGTCGTTTGTTTTAAAATTACTTATTTTAATCCCTTTTACATGCTTGTAAATTTTTACGACCAAAAATCTATTGATAAAGTAGTTTTTAGATTGCCTTAACTTACATGCCAACCTAAAAAATTATGAGAATTTGTAACTGACTTCAAAATTCAAAAATTCTTTCACTAATAGACTTAAAAGGAATTTTTGAGTTTTAGGGTATGATATTTTTGTGTCCATCCGGGCACATGTCGAGTTATTCTCAGCTCGACTCAGTTTAACCACATAGATCAATAAGTTATAACCTAAAATGAATTATTAGTTCTGCTAAATTTTTAAAATTTGCCTTTTTCATCAATTTAAAGCCTTTCAAAGTTTCATGACCAGTGTTGTTGCCTTAATCCTTGTGCAAGTGACCTAACACCCCAAGCACACTTCCTAAACATAGTGGCACTATTCATGAAGCCTCGACACATGAGCATTATAGTTTTTCCCCTCTTAAGAAAATTTCTTCCCTAAAATTACCTAAAGCAAAAACATGTGGATACTATGCTTTCATTTGTTCTTCAGGCTCCCACGTAGCCTCTTCAATTTTATGATTTCTCTATAACACTTTAACAAGTGGTATGGACTTATTCCTCAATTATATCACTACACAAGCTAAAATTTGCACATGCTCCTCTTCATAGCTTAAATCAAGTAGTATTTCAATGTCTGTAATTAGAATCACATGTGAAGGATCCGATCTATACCTCTTGAGCATTGAAACATGGAAAATATCATGTATCTATTGTAGCTCAGGTGGCAATGCTAGCTTATAAGCTAGTGGTCTAACTCTCTCTATAATTTAATAGGGTCCGATGAACTTAAGACTCATTTTCCCATTTTTCCCAAATCTTAACAACTTTTTCCATGGAGATACTTTCAAAAACACTTTCTCACTAACTGCATTTTTAATATCCTTTTGATTTAGATCAGCATATGATTTTTGTTTGTCAACTGTAGCTTTCAATCTCTCTCTGACCATTTTTACTTTTTCCTTTGCATCTCTAATCAGATCAATACCATAAATTTTACTTTCTCTAACTTCACTATAACACAGAGGAGTTCTGTATTGTCTGCCATATAAAGCTTTGTAAGGTGCCATTCCTAAACTTGACTGATAGCTATTATTATAAGCAAACTCTACCAGAGATAGGCACTGATCCTAGCTACCTTTAAACTCAATTGTATAACCCTATAGCATATCCTCAAGTACCTGTATTACCTTTTTTTGACTATCCGTTAGTCTGAGGATGAAAAGTTGTATTATAGGCTAGTCTTATGCGTAATGCTTTTTATAGCTTCTTCCAAAATCTAGAAGTGAAATGAGGATCTCTGTCAGAAATAATAGTCATTAAAATGCCACGAAGTCTGACTATTTCATCCACATACAGCTTAGGCAGCTTTTCTAAAGAATAATCCATTCTGACTAGAATAAAATGAGTTCTCTTTGTCAATCTGTCAATAATCACTCATATAACATCACATTTACCTTTAGTCATAGGTAAAACCATTATAAAATCCATGGTCACCTTTTCCTATTTCCATTTTAATATTGTTATAAAATGTAGCAATCCAAAAGGAACCTGGTGTTTAGCTTTCACCTGTTGACATGTCAGACACCTTGCAACATATTCTCCTACCTTTCTTTTCATACGAAACCACTAATAATGAGACTTCAAGTCTAGATACATTTTCGTGCTCCCAGGATGTATAGAATAAGAAGCTTTATATGCTTCTCTGAATATCTATAACCTCAGGTCATCTGTACTAGGTACACAACCTATTCTAGTAATACAGGCATTTATCTTCTGCCATTTCAAACCCCTTATGACCCTTCCTTCTTTAACTTTACTAACCATCTGAACCAACTGCTCATCTTTCATCTAAATCTCATTTACCTGCTATTAAAAATCAAGTTTCACTAGTAACTCTACTAGAATAGCATTCTCTAAAGTATACTATAGTTTGGCATTCATGGCTTTCAGAGTTACCATGAATTTTTTGCTCAAAGCATCAACTATCACATTTACTTTCCCTAGGTGATAGTCAACCAAACAGTTATAATCTTTTATCAATTCTAGCCACCTTCTCTATCTCAAATTCAACTCTTTCTGAGGGAGAAGGTACTTCAAATTTTTATAATCTATATAAATATAACATTTTTCACCATACAGGCAGTGCCTCCATATTTTCAAAGCAAAAATAATAGTAGCTAACTCTAAGTCCTGAGTAGGATAGTTCCTTTCATGTGGCTTCAACTACCTTGGAACATAGGTTACTACTTTTTCTTCTTGCATCAACACATAGCCTAAACCATTCAGTGAAGCATCACTATACACTATGAAATCATTACCCTATTCAAGTTGAATTCGGATAGGAGCTTTTATCGACATCTTTTTCAATCTCTCAAAATGTTTCTAACATTTATCATCCTATTTAAACTTCACATTCTTTCTGATCAATTTGGTCAAAGGAGTAGCAATAATGGAAAACCCTTTCACAAATCTCCTTTTATACCCTGTTAATCCTAGAAAACTTCTTATTTCTATCACATGCCTCAATGGTTCCCATTCTAACATCGCCTTCACTTTACTAGGGTCAACTCTAATACCCTCTGTTGAAACTATGTGTCCTAGAAATACAACTTCACTCGGCCAAAACTCACATTTATTGAGCTTGTCATACAATTATTTCTCCCTTAGAGTTTGGAACACTACCCTGAGATGTTATTCATGCTTTTCCTTATTCTAGAGTATACTAGATTATCATTTATGAATGCCATCACAAAATAGTCTAAATAAAGTTGAAAAACCCTATTCATTATATCTATATAAAGCTACTGGTGCATTAGTAAGCCCAAATGGCATCACTAAGAACTCATAATGCCCATATCAAGTCCTAAAAGTGATTTTAGGAATATCTCCCTCTTTGATTCTCAACTAATGATACCTGGATCTCATATCAATTTTTGAAAATACACCTGCACTCCTCAACTAATCAAAAAGATCATCTATTCTAGGTAATGCAAATTTATTTTTCACAGTCATCCTATTTAGCTACCTATAACTAATAAATAGTTAGAGCGACCTATCTTTCTTCTTTACAAATAACACAGGTGCTCTCTAAGGAGATACACTAGGTTTAATAAAACCCTTGTCTAATAGATCTTACAACTATACTTTCAGTTCTTTCAATTCAGTAGGAGCCATCCAATAAGGAGAAATAGGTATTAGAGCTATACCAAGATATACCTCAATTTCAAAGTCATGTTCTCTTTGAGGTGGTAAACCTGGCTACTTTTTAGGAAATACATAAAAAAATTTAAAAACAATTAGGATACATTCTAGATTGGAGTTGGAAGTATTAGTGTTAATGGCATATGCTAGGTAGGCTTCACACCCCTTTCGAAGAAGTTTTCATGCTATAATAGTGGAGATAAGATTATTCAATAGACTTCTCTCACTATCCACTATCATTGTTTATCCTTCTATAGCCTGTAGGGTCACCTTCTTATGTCTACAATCACTTATAGCTTGATGCTTAGTTAACCAATCCATTCCTAGGATCACATTAAACTCATAAAATGGTAGATTAATCAGATCAGTAGAAATTTATGTTCATGAATTACTAGAGGAGACTGGCTATATACATTATTCACAATTACACTCTATCCTATAGGATTACTAACTCTGATATCTATATTAATATGTTCATACTCTAATCCCCTATTATGTACTTATGTAGTATAAATATAAGAGTGATTAGAACTAGGGTCTATAAATGCTAAAATTGGAACATCAAATAAATAAAAAGTACCAGTTATTACATCTAGTGCTAAAACCTCTTCTCTGGCTCTCTTGCATATTGTCTGGCTAGAGCATGAGACTAAAATCTTATACCATGACTAGCACTAGGTTATTTTCCTCTGTCCTTCCTCTGACCCCTACTCTGTGGTGTAACAGTGGATGCCAAAGTTTGAGCACCCTCTGGCTGCCTCTGAGGACAATCTCTCCTATAACGGTCTTTAGCACTATAATTAAAACACTCTCCTCTTCTTGCTAGTCTGCACTGCCACTAATGTCTCTTTTGACAAGTATTGCATGTTGAGGATCTCTTCTTATCACCTGCTATACCAAGAGCACTACTAACTCGAGGAGGCAATTGAGGTCTACCCATAGAGGCTTGTTTAGATCTCTAGGTCTATACTTGTCTCTACCCCTAATACCCTAACTGAGACTAAAATCTAGGTTGAGACTGAGACTATCCCTCTTTTCTTTTTTTATTGTTCACTAACCCAGCAATGGACTGTCCTATAATGAATTGCCTCTTCCTCTAGAAGA
>CANXYI010395277.1:0-10324 GCA_948208565.1 Hura crepitans | reverse complement strand
TATATATATATATATAGTGATCTTATTAATATGTATGAAACCATTTACATATATGAAAACTATTTTCAAGGATGTACTATTTCAATCTCATTGAAAAATGGAAACCAATTTTGATTATGCACACTTATAATCTTCAAATTTAATTATTAATTTAATTAATAATTAATTATGTAATTTAATTATTCAGTCTTATTAAATAAGTAAAATCACATTAATTTTCAAAAAATAAGAATTCTAGTCATATTAAAATTTTATTTTAATTAGAAGATTAAAAGTAGTAGTTTATTAGGCATCAGATTTTAAGTAAACTAGGAATCCAATTTTGATCAAGATTGTTTATCCCTATCCAATCTAATATTTAATTTAACTTTTATCTTAATATTATTGGATTAGGATAAATTTAGTCCTTTAATTCCATATTATTAAAATTCTAATCTTATTAAAATTTTAATTTAATTAAAATATTACAAGTTACAGTTCACTATTTTGGACTCTAGAACCCTATCTAAATGGTTTTAGATCAATTCCAAAAGCTATTGACATAATTTTGAAGAGTGAATTACATAGATGGTCATCAAACGTTGGCCATTATAATGCTACAGTCATAATAAAATATTTTGTAACCAAAATATATACAAACTACTATTGACTTACACAAGAAATACAAGTTTAATTTCAGGAGTTGCCATGTGGAAGAACATGCAAGTGAAGGAAAATTCTAGAAGTGACACATGGGTCTGACACATTATCACTCCAAAAAATAAGCATCAAGTGAGCATATAACAATTGGGTTCCTTGGGTGGTTTAGTGACACATGGAATATGTTGATATGGCACTTATTCTCTATAGAGTGATGATGTGTCAGAACCATATGTCACTTTAAGAACATTCCTTCACTTTTATGTGCTTCTACAAGGCAAATCCCTCTATTAAACTTGTATTTCTTAATAAATTTTACTTTTTATGTAAATTAATAGTAGTTTATATATATTTCTAGTTACAAAAAATTTTATTATGATCACAACATTATAATTTTCAAAGTTTGACTACCATATGTGCAATTCACTCTAATTTTGAACTTCTAATAATGAAATTTATCAAGTTAAGTTAGCTCATTAGGTTGCCCAAGTCATGCCCAACTAAACTGAGAAAAATCACCTTCACTGAATCACAAAACCATGCGTAATCTTAACAATTAAGCAATTCAATTTATCAACTTAAAACCTCTTAAATAACATCATAAATATGTCATATTCATGAATGATTAACTTTAAAACCATTAGAAAACAAATAAAACATGAATACAAAAACTATCAAATAATTGGCTTTTAGGGTTCATCATGAATCTAATTTCATGCTTCATGAATTTTCTAATTTTAGCCAAATTATTTACAAATAATTGTTACACATAATTAAAATCAGCATTTTAAATCTTTAAAATTATGATTCAATTATAAAAATTTCAATTAAAATAAATAAGAATAGCCATATATTTGAACATAAAATTTGGCTATATGTTCTATGTGCATAGAACATAGAACATATATTCATGCATAAATCAAAATTATTTATACAACCAATCAAGGTCTAATTTTTATTCAAATATATCATTATTAAACACATTTAATTATGATTAAAAATCAAATAAAAAATGTTCAAAACTAGCCATATAAAATTCAAATTACATGGAAATTTACTAAAAATCAATTAATTTCAACAATATATCAAATATAGATGATATAACCAAGCTCTAATACCATTGTTGGTTGCAAGACACATGCAAATCATATTTAGAGCAATAGAAATTGAAATTATAAAAACCTTAGACTGAGACCAAGTTATATCATACATGTATTTGGAAAAGAAAAAGATATAAAATCTTATTGAATTCACAGTTTCTTCCTCCTGTGCAAATTTCCATCTTACCGGGTTGTTATAAACCACAGTAACCCAAACTAAGACTACCTGTAATGCCAAAAAAAATATCAAGGTTATGAATAGTACTTTTTATGATGTGAATAGTATTTCTCGAGACTTGAGACACACTAATGTGATTAAATGGAAGGATTAATCATAATATAATTTTAGGTGAAATTTGTAGTGAAAATGAAGCCATTAATGTGGTTAAAAATAACAGTAAAGTTTTAACGATAGTGTTTTATGAATAATGATGTAGTTTTAGCTGAACTATAAAATTTTTTACTTTTGCTCAAGTTGACTCGGGATCGATACAACTAGATGCTCAAATATTCCAAATTGTCCATTAACATTGGAATTGGAATTCTCTAATATCAAGAAGTATTTTATAAAAATCAGGTAAAGTTAAAAGTATTATTTTTAATCAATTTTTCAAGTTTTTGGAATAAAGCTTTTTTTACGGCCTTTAAGTCTTGTTGTAAGGAATTATATGGGACTCTAAGATAGGGTTATTAGTGTTTAAAGTGAGAAGAAGAATTAAAATAAGGGGAATTAAAGAATGGGAAAATGGGAGCCCTTGGATCAAAACGGGGAAATCTCCACCATCGATCAAGGCACCTTTATAAATGCTTAATTAAATAGTATTGTCTTTCGCTCTTTTTAACACCTTAGAACCTAACACTATCTCCATCTCATCAAGAGTTTTTAAAGGATTTAGGGGTTGATGAATAGTGACCCTAATTTGTGTAAGTGGTTCTTTGCTCCAAGTGATGTTTTTCTAGGGTGTTTTAGAGTCTTTATAAGCTTATTCTGAGGTTGATTTCAAGTTTGAATATGTATGGAATTTTATTTGGATTTTTAAAGTTATATGTTATGTATATATGTAAACAAAGAAGAAATAGTGAATAAAAAAGGCAAGGAGAAGGTCTGAATTGCTCTCTTAGTGTTAAAAGACTCATCTTGGTATGTGCATTCAATATAGTATAGGAATTATGTGTGTGTTCACAAATTAAAGTATATATTTGTGAATGTAATTAATGTGATTGTGTATGTTAATGGCTTAAATTGATAATGGCTTATTATATAATGCCATAGACATGATTATAAGTATGTTATATGGTAAAAATGTTGTTCATGATGTATTCTTAAGGATGCTAAAATATGCCTAGAGCTTAGGTTGGCTTAATGTTGATAAAAATAGGGTAATTGTGTGATAAATGTGTTTAATTAAAGGCTAAGATGGAAAAATTGGATTGCCTAGTGTTTGTACTATGAGATGGTCGAATGGTCTTTATGAGGCACTTTAATATTATAAGGTGTATATGATATGACTTGGTTGAATATGTTTATGTAATACATAGTAGCACAAGTTATGGTCTAAAATTGTGTGATTTAGAGGTATAAATGAGTAGATTACTTATGTTTGTCATGTTAGTAGAGAAAATTGTGACATAACGAGTGGATTAAAATTGTTTGAATGATAAGTATATGTTATGATATGTTAATACTATTATTAAAATAAGTTATGCATTTGTTATGTGCAAAAGAGGGATAATTGTTGTAACGTCCATAAAACCTAACTTCATGAATAGTACTTCTCGAGTTATGGTTTGGGTTTCTAAATAGTGGGCCCCACTAAAGTGACTTAAAGGGGGTACTAGACATGAAACTTTAAAAGGTAAAATAAGACCTAAAACAAAAGAATTAAAAATAGCCAATGAACTAGAAAATTCTTTTATATCGATATCTAGTGGAATGTGACCTTAGTTTGAGATGTGATATAAAAAGGTTAAGATGTGCCTAGACTGACCCAAAAATAGCATACCCTATAGGTCAAAAATTTTAACTAGTCTAATGGTGAAGGAATTATAATTTTCTGACATTAATAAGTATTTTTTATTGAATTTCTTATTCACGTAATTGAAAAATTAAGCATATTTCCTTTTGTCATTTTGGCATAAGCTTCAAGAAGGCTCTTAATTGTGAAATTTGGTAATTTTTGGTTAATTGTGAAATTCAGTAATTTTTGGTGTTTTAAGATGTAATATTGGTGAACAAAAAGTTTAAGAATAAATTTTCAAACATTAAAAGAAAACTAAGAAAAATTCCTACCATTGGTTCGTTATTTTATTAAATCATGGTCGTCCATGTATTTAATATATAAGGGTGAGCTCACATGTGTGCATAACACCAAATTAAGAATTCATCTTCTTCCTCCCTCCATGTTAGCTTATGCCATTCCCTAAAGAAAACCCTCCCCTATTTTGCTTTCAAATATCCACTCGAAGTCCCCGAATATTATACTCAAACTGATCTTTGTCACATCTAGTTTCTTATTATACTGTTTATTTCATGAGAAAATAGAGATTTTATGGGAAAAGAGAAGAAATTAAAGTTAGGGTTTTGAAAACCTAAAGCCAAGGTAAGTATATTTTTAGGGTTCTAATATTTTTCTATGATAATATAGGTGCCCAAAATTATGGTATGAGTGTTATTTTCAAGTTTTGATTCGTGTATAATTTTCTATAAATTTTTCTAACTAAATACCTATTATAGAACTCAGAGAAAGAAGATGAGAGTCAATCTATAGGCAAAGAGAAGCATTAAAGTGGTATTCAGGACACCAAAAAATTGCTCTATAAGTGTATTTAGTAAAATATGTGTACATATAAATTGTTTGTGCAATTTTAATTTAATTACCTATTTTAAAAGTTGTAGTTTAGTAGTTATATTGTCCTAAAATTGTATTGATGGCATAATAAGGTGTAATATATGTTAAATAAATGAAAATAATAGAGAAATTATGATAAAATTCCTGTATGGATAAAATGTGCACTTGATCGAAGGTTATGTAATAAATGGGCAAAATGGTAATTTTGGACATTATGTGTAAATTATGTATAAATGTGTTACATTTGTATAATTAATCATGTTAAATTAATGTTTGATGAATAAGAACGTATTATGTTAGAAATGTGGTACATTATGAGTATGTATGTGTTTTATGCATTTTTGTGTACACATGTATATTACATATAAGATGTGATGAAACATGTATTGTAATGTACGTTAAATTATAATGTTAACTCTGTATGTTTAACATGAGGTATCAAATGAGAATTTCGTATGGAACATAATAGTATCAATTATGTAAAGAAAGTTATGAATGTGATTATGTGTCATGTAATAAGCTTATGTAATGTAAAATTGTACAATGTAAAGTGTCAAAAGCCCATATATGTTAGACAACCTATTGGATATGTTAACCAGTCAACTAGGGAATTAATAGCTGCTAGATATTTGGTATCATTTTTATGCAAGTGCAGTTGCCATCAGATCTATTTGGGCCACTACACATACACATATCATACATTGTGATAATCCATTATACATTGTCATATCATGATTACTTATATGGGTGCAACCATCGGTAGGTCCAATAGAACCACTACACATAATTTCATGTGGGTGCAGCTGCAGAGAGGTTCAATAGAATCACTACACATAATTGATAACCATATGCTAGTGCAGTAGCCGTTAGGTCCAAAATGTAAGCCACTACATACCATGATCTCGATATCTAGTATTAGGATTTGTGTCTGTCACATATGGGCTATTTGGCTAGTTGTTAACTAAGTAATGGTAAAATGCATGTATTATAAAATGAACTAAAGTTTTGATAAATGTGAAATGAAAACATATATGATGTGAATGGATTAAGTTAATGTGACAAGAGTAGGCAATTATATAATGTACATCATATTGTGTGTGCAATTTGTATGTCATAACTACATGATAATGTATGTTTAAGGTTTGTTTATGTGCATACATGTGTAAGCATATTTTATTGAATAAACCACTAAGCTTTATACTTAGTGCATTATATTTTTCAATGCATAAGTAGTAGATAGTCAGCCTCGACAACAACAATGCAGTGTAAAGGAGATATTCACAAGTGCTTTCGATATATTGTGGTTTATATAGTGTGATGTAATATTATTAGTAGTTGGCACTCATATGTAAGCATATTAGGACTATAGTTTTGTGATATGTTTTATGCAAAATGGTATGTTGAGATGTAAACATATATTATATAGGTTATGCTTTTATGTTTTGCATATGTGTGGATGAAATTACATGTTGTGAGATGACTATATGGGAGATTGTGATGAGATAAGGACTAGAAGGGTCCAAGATGTTGGAGAATGATTGAGATGATATAAAAGTTTTCTTTTCTATAATTTTTTATTTTAGGATATGTCATGATATAGCTATTATGCTATCGAACTTTTGTTGTAACAATTCAGTTATAGCGATATGTGTGGTTTTCATATAAAGGGGTTTTAAGAAGATAATGGTTAAGATAATATAATCTAGTTTTCATGTCATCTCATATTTGAACTAGTACTGATTCAAGTAGAAGGTGTCACAATATGGCATCCCTCATTTGGATTCACATTACGGGTCAAGGGAGGGGTGTTACAATTATTGTATGTGATCTAAAGGTTAAGTGTGTAATTATCCATATTAATGTAATAATGATATGATGATATACAAATGATAATTAGATGGATAAATGTTATCACATGAAAAATGTGGTGCTCTAATATAAAGATGATTGTATAAGCATTATGATGCCATACCAATTATTATGGGCAAATGGCCTAATTTTAGATAGTGGATGCTTTAAATGCTCACAAATCAAATTGGATGAGATGAAAATATTGGTATAATATAAGAATGCTTAAGTATTTAATGATTGTAAATGGCTTAATAAAATGGTTATGATGTGTAAAAGAGGCTTATGCATGATATGACATTAAATGTGCTTATGTGCAAGGAGAAATATCATAATTGGTTTTAATATGATAAAATGATCTTAGTTACCCTCTTTTAGTCATTTATTGGCCAAAGGGCATGTAAGATTATAAAAATTACTTTAAAAAGATGAAATAAAATTTGAAATGGTGATGGCCCATTTATGTAGACAATCTAGCTTAAATAGATTGATCGATCAACTAGGAATATTAGCAACTATTGGGTACTTCAGTGCTTATTTTCATGGCATTGGGCCAACATATTTTCCTTTGAGCCATTATTTTATTTTAGACCTTCAAGTAACGTATCAAACCTTAAGGCCAATGTATCAGACTCTTAGGTCAATGTATTGAACCTTTGAGTCAATTTTTTAAACCTTTATGGTCAACATATTAGACCTTCGAGTCAATGGTAAACCTTTGTGGTCAACGATTCTCAATATCCAATTTTAGGTACATGTCTCTTATATATACCGGCAAATGAATAAATGAATATTACTTAAAGTAATAATGGTTTGATATCTATGTATGATATCAAAATGACATTTCATTATGTGACATACATTGGATTATGTTGGTAGGCATAAGTATATGATATTAATTATATGCCTGTACAAATATGTTAGATTGACCCGCATGGGAATGATTGCATGTTTGTTTTCATATAATGAATAATACAAGTGATGATATATATTAGGACTGATTATATGCTTGAACATAATGATATAACTAGATATACAAGAATAAAATAGAGCCTATATGAATATATTAGTTGACTGCTTGAATGCATGTGCATGAGTTTAAATATGCTATATTAAATACACCACTAAGCATTACGCTTAGTGTATCATTGTTTTTATGGTGCATAGGTTAAAGTAACAAATAAAGCTTAAAGCCTTATCAATAGTGTAGATCAAGATACAGCTTATTTAGGTATCTTGATTTCCTTTATATAAATTATGGGATTTAATCATGTTGGGCACTTGTATATTATACAAAGGGAATTAGGCCTAAAATAGTTTTTAAAATGTTTTGTAACTTGTATCAAAACCTATTTGCTTTTGTAATGTATATTTAAATTGCATATTAGTGGATTTCACTATGCTTATGCTTTTGAAATGTATAATTTGTTGAGATTGTATGTTGAGATTTTTAGGTGGATCAAGAGGATCCAAATGTGGTGAAAGATGTTAAATGAGATTATAGAAGTGTTTTTGGCATGTCGGTTACTATTCATTTTAAAGATAGTGTCCCAATATAACCATTATGCTACTGGATTTTTTACACGATGACTTCCCATTTGATTCTATGTGATAAAGGTTTTTATCAAGTAATTTTTATAAGATGGCACATTTTAAAATGCTACTAGTGTGTCGCTTGTCACTTGTGTCCGGCAATTGGACTGAGTGAGGGGTGTCACTCTACCCCCAACAATATCCATACCAAATAGAGTTTTAAGAATGAAGTGATTTTTCCTAAAGGCTAGTAAGAAAAATCACAAAAATAAAAAAGTACAAGAGGCACAAAACATAGTAAGGGTGAAGGCTAACTATAATGTTTAGCTCCCTCTATTTATAGCCTAGGGTTACTTTAATTTTACATATTTGGATTAGGTCTAGTCCTATTTAATTAATTAAAAGGATGCTAACAAAATGGGCTAATTAATTAAATAAAACATGTAATCCTTAAAAAGCCCAAGATCATGAATAGTAAATCTCGGGGTCGTGAATAGTGACTCTCGAGACTTAAATAGTTCTTTTCTTACTGATTAATAGAACATGTTATAAACAAGTTGTGAGTACAATTTTGTATGAAAATAAGGATGTTTGGATGATTAATAGCTGATAACAAGCATGATTGTGAATAGTACCTTTCGAGATGTGAATAATGTTTCCCGAGACCTGAGCTACACTAATGTTACAGGATGAAAGTATTAATTAAGAAACAATTTTGGGTAAAATTTGAAATGAAAACAAAGTTATTAAGATGGTTAAAAATATAAGTAAAGTTTTTACTACAGTGTTTTATGAATAGTAATATAGTTAAAGCTGAATCATAAAGTATTTTGTTTTTACTAAAATAGACCTGAGAATGTCATATTTTAAGGCTCAAATATTCTAAGGAGAATAATGAGATAGGATTTTTAATTTTTTAACATCAAGAAATATTTTATAAAAGTAAAGCAAAATTTAAAGTATCGATTTTAAATCGACTTTTAGGTTTTTCGAGCACAGTTTGTTTAGGCCTTTTAGGTCACATTTGAAGGGATTATATAAGACCTTAAAAGATATTAATTGAGGCTAAGAATGGATGAATTAAATTTTTAAAAGAACAAAAAATGGAATGGGAAATTTAGAGCCATTGGATGATCAGGGGATTCAATCTTGACCATTAGTTTTAACGGTTATATAAGGGGGGTCAAAGTGTCTTAAATTCAGTCAAACTTAGAATAGTCTTCATATTCTTTCCTCCCCCTTTAGCTGGCGGCTTCAAAGCCCTAAACCCCTCTATTTTTGTTCCTTTTCCTCCATTCTTAAGCCAAATTTAATCATTCAAAACTAAATTAGGCTCTTCTAAACTTCCTCATGATGATTTAAGCATGAAAGAAGGCTTAGTTTGGGAGAATTAAAGGTTTTAGTGTTGATATGAATAGTAACCCACTTTCTTGTAAATGGATCTTTTAAGGTTTAATATTTTTCTAAGATGCATATGGGTCTAAATAAGATTTCTATTAAGTTAATTTGATTATTAAGGGCTTATTGTATTTTATATGGATTTTTCATGATGAAATTCTATTACGTTTGTAAAGAAAGAAGAAGAAAATAAAAGGAAAGGTAATAAGAAGGCTTAGTAGAGTTTAATTGGTGTCTTTCACTCTTTTGGTAAGTGTATCCAATAGATTATGTGCTTAAAGTGTGTGTTCGCATCATTTAATATAGATGTTGGATGTAATAAATGCATGTTTGTTATGAGCATTAATGTGTAGTTGGAATTGGTAGTTGAGTAATGCTATATGAGTGTTTAGCATGTGCTAAATGAAAAAAAAATGAGATGATATGTGTATGCCTATGAAGTTGGCCAAATGATGTGCAAGTATGGTTTGATGCATGATATGGTTTATCATAAGTTCTAGCCTATGCGTGAGAGTGTGTAATAATTGTATGTTAGCATATATATGAGTTAAAGTCACATAATACATGAATATTGGGATGCTTACATATGTTAATCGAAACTTGGCATGTGCAAAGATATGTATGATCAAAATTGATTTTAGCTTAATTTATGTATTATGTTAAATGTAATGGTATGAAATGCATATAGTATGTATGCATGAAAATGTGGTTGTATTATAAATAATATAGGATATGAATTAATGTTGTTAGTATGGTTTGAAGCATGGGAATAGAAATAAATATGGTATGAGTATGAAAGTGAGTAATTATGTTTATGATAAAGGAATGGTATGTCTACATAATATGTCTTTGAGTATTAAGAATTATAATAATATATTATGATGTATCTTATGGCCAAATGGTGCATAGGCATGCTTAAATGGGTTATGTAATAAGCATTTGTTACGTGTGTGCATA
>CANXYI010395201.1:0-11506 GCA_948208565.1 Hura crepitans | reverse complement strand
ATAATTACAGGCAATATCCTAGGAATAATGGAAAATGTTTTTTGATGGGGCCATTAACCAAAATGGAGTAGGTACTGGGGTACTAGTCAATAGTTCAAAAGGTAAACAGATGTTCTTGGCCAAAAAATTAGAGTTTTCAGCCACCAACAACATGGCAGAAAATAGGGCATGCATCAATTATCTCAAAACTCTATATTAGTTAGGGGCAAAAGTGGTTGATGTCCATGGAGACTCAATACTAGTCATCCAATAGGTAAAAGGTGATTGGGAAGTCAAGGATGAGAACTTAAGCAAGTATGTTAGAATACTTATAGACCTCACTGAAGGATTTGATCAATGCACCTTTCACCATATCCATAGAGAATAAAGCCAAGTTGTAGATACTCCAGCCACCTTAATGTCAGTGTCAAACCTAACCAAATAGGACTTACCCAAGCCACTATATTTTAGTAAGGCAAGGTTTCCCACCTATATTGGAATAGTTAGCTCTATCACTGAACAACCTCATCACGGATTACCATGGTACCATGATATCTAGACCTATTTAGAAATAGGACAATACCTAGAGAACGTAATTAAAAAATACAAAAAGGTGCTCTAAAAGTTATCCACTCAGTTTATCTCATTCTAAGGCATGTTGTACAAGAGACAAATGGGAGGGATACAACTTAACTATTTAGATAATACTAAGTCCCAAAGAGTATTCGAGGAGGTACATGAGGGGGTATGTGGTCTCCACATGAATGGGAGGAATTTATCAAAGAAAATCATGAGATTGGGATATTATTACTCAACCATAGAATCAGATTATTGTAACTTCATGAAAAGGTGCCACAAGTGCCAAGTATATGCAAACTTAAGCCATTTGCCACCTAATGATCTAACTAATTTGGCATTTCCATGGCCATTCTAAATATGGGGAATCGATATAATTAGAGAAATAAGGCTATCAGCTACTAGAGGGCATAAGTTCATAGTGGTAGCAGTGGATTACTTCACGAAGTGGGTTGAAGCAGAATCTTTCAATAACTTGGGGGCAAGATAGATGGGAAAATTTATTGAAAGAAATATTATCTATAGGTATGGGTTATCGCAATAGTTCATCTCAGATAATAGGGTGCAATTTTAGGGAGAAACCAGATAACTTGTACAGAAGTACAAAATTCAACATCATAAGTCTTCTCCATATCAACCTTAAGCTAATGGAGCGGTAGAGGTTGCTAATAAAAATGTCAAGAAAATTTTGTAAAAGATGACCATCACCTATAAGGATTAACCAGACATGTTACCCTTTACATTGTGGAGATACAGAACAACTGTAAGGACGTCTACCTAGGCTACACCTTATTCACTAGTGTATAAAATGGAAGCAGTGCTACTAATCAAGGTTGAAATACCATCATTAAGGGTAGTATTGGAAGCAAACATACCCGAAGTAGAATGGGTTAGAACCAGATATGAGTAGTTAGCATTAATTGATGAAAAATGACTTAAAGCTTTTTACTACATGAAATTGTACTAGAAGAGAATTACGAGAGCTTACAATAAGAAGGTCAAGCCCAGAACCATACGAGAAGGTGAATTAGTGCTCAAGCAAATCAGACCGTTACTATCAGATCCTAAGGGAAAATTCAAACCTAATTAGGAAGGTCCTTATATGGTCAAGATGGTGCTTAAGCATAAGGGCATCAAGATCTCAAATTTAGTGGGTAATGAATTCTCAAAACCAATCAACACAGATAGGCTAAAGAAATATTTCTATTAAAAAAAACAAGTCTACTAAGCTGAAAACGCAAATAGGGCAGTTTAAGCAAAAGTTAGGACACCTCAATGAGGTGAAAACTTAATAAGGCACTTTATGCAAAAGTTAGGGGATTAGAGAGAAAATGTCCAATCAAGAAAACCTTTTTAAAGGTTGATTGGTAATGACAGTACTATCAATGAAAATTAATGCATTAGCCAAGATTAATAGGCTTAGTCTTAAATTCAATTGATGATAAAAATGCTTTAGTTTTGATTGTTGATATGCAAATTCACATTTAGGAATGGGTCATACTACACACACTATTTCTTTTCAGAATTAGGAACATAATCCTCATTCTTCCTTTTTAGTACTAATGATTTATTGTCCTTAGCATTACTTAAGATCTACTTATCATAAGATTAGTCTATATTAATAGCATTGATTGTATAATGAGCCACATCCCTCAATATGGTGTGTTATTGCCAAAAGTCAGGGAAAGAGTATAGGAAGTGGCGAGTCAAAAGGCCACCATGGAATCCTAGAGGCTTAGTAGGTATCCTTTGCACCAGACTAAGCTGCCACAAGATGCACAAGGGAATATAAAAGGTATCATGTCTTAACATAATCAAGGGAACATAACTGACATGGCAAGATAGGGTAAAATTGTTGATCTTCTACTAAGGACATCTCCATTGCATTGTAATAGTTGTGTCAAGCCATAAGAGCCATTGGTCAAGGGAGTCACACTTCATTATAAGCTTCCTCTCATAATGATGGCAAACCAAATCTAAAAAAAAAGAGCTATTAGGTCAAAAAATCCACCCGCTAGTGCAAAAATTGTCACAGGCATACTAGGCAAAAATTAGGGTCACAACAAAGCTAAAGTCTGTAACACATATCTACCAGAGAAGCAGACTCCCAGTTACAAAATTGATGTCACCTCTCATTGACATATCTAAACCACGGATGGTTTTAGCTAAAAAAATGCCAAAAGGATTATAGCCAAAGCATGTTGTAATTAGAAGGTGAACGATTTTGAAATCACAACACTCATAATGGGAAGTAACGATGAGCTAGCTTCCAAAAAGGCATAACAAGATGCACTTTGCCCATTCCATTGAGTCAATAGGGGTTTGATAGGCATGGTTTACAATTGCTTGCAAAGAAATCAGATATACCCCTAGCACTATTTTGCAAGCAATAACCAGAGAAAAACCCAAAGCAAGAACAATATCCATAGGGTAGTGGTCCTTGAAAGAAGGCAAGGCTAAAGGGGTAGTAGGAGTGATTTTATACTCCAAAATGGTGGCAAACTCTTCTAAGGTTGGACAAATTTCTTGTTGACAAAAGACAAAAACATGGAATATAGGGTCCTAATGCCATGCTGTAGCATTTAAGAAATTACGGTCGATTCGAACCTTCCTAAAAAACCTAAAGGAAAAAAAGGGATGAGAATAGGGGAAACCTAAGAGCGCTTTGATTCTAAAATCTTAGGCAACTCCAGGTAGAGAAGGCATAATGATAGTATGGGGTGAGAAGATCAAGAAAGGGGGTATTTATAAGTCAAAAATCCCATTCCTCTTCCTATCAAGAAATATGAATCCAAAACACATGAGGAAGTCCATGCAGACCTAGAGACGACACCATAGTCTGTGCGGACCAAAAGGAACAAGTTTACTCCATCACCATGACAAGTCTATGACCACATTTGGGTAGTGTCCATCTGAACTAAGTTAACCAAGTCCACCAAGATCAAAAGATTTTTTTTTAAGTCTGTACGAACTAAAATACCCCAAGCTTATACAAGCATGCAAAAGAAATTAAAACATCCATGATCAATAAAAGTTGATGGTAAATATGCTTGAAGGAAAAATTAAAGCATGTATATAGAGTTCAAAAGTAGGGAAATAGGAAGTGACAATTCATGTCCCCAACCAAGGGAGGATGGATGTCTCACATTTTACTCCCCAACATGATAGCAAAAAAATAATAAAAAAAAGAAGGAAAGGGTGCCTCCTAGCTTACTCCTCAAAGTTGTCCTCTTCCTTTATGTCCTCATCCTTAGAATAGATTACCAGCTTCTTGGCCACCTTGTAGGCCCTAATCTTCCTTCGAGCTTCACGTAAGGCTGCCATCTACCTCGATAACTCATTCTGCAAGAAGAGTGAAGGATCAATGTAGCATAACACATACAACATACATACACATATAACATACATGACATGCATAATGTATATGCATATGTAACACATACAATGTACGCGACATGCACCAAATTGACCATGATAGGAATAACTACTTATAGCTAGTACTCAGGTCTCATCTATTATGGCCCTCCTGAATACCTCCACAACCCGAGCGGTCCTCTCCACAGGAGCTTTCCTTACCTAATTAGAGTAAAGAAACATAAGGCATATGTGACAAAAGGATTCAAGTGACACAACTAGCAAACACAATTACATAACCAGCGTGGTGTTCTTAGGCTCAAAGGGTATTAGGTAGTTCTTTTCTATGCGGAGCTTAGCAAAGGATAGCTCCCCGTTAACACCATAGGACATAATGCTTAACTCTGGGATGTCCAACAAGGTCCCTATCACCTCACTAGGCAAAGGCATTATACAAGTTGATGGACTTGAGGCTCTACCATGAGTAAGGGGAGGTGAGAATTGAGAACTGGGAGAACTCAGATCAGTCTTAGGTCACTTCCTCAAGAAGACAAGCCAGCCCTAAGGACTGTAGCAAGCTGCAATACCACACATAAACATTAGAAAATTTCACAAAAAGAGCTAAGGATCAAGAAACTCACCTCAAGCAGAGGAGGACCCGATGTATAGGGCACTTGTGAGAGTAGATGAGCAAAGGCCCAAGAAGTATAGCCCTCATTGCTATCCTCTACTAGTGTAACCCCTAGGACTCCCACAATCATCCCTTGCACAAACTCCAGGTCATCAAGGTAACTCCCAAACAGCATCGAGTTAGGAGGGTTCAAGGGAATAAGGTGGACATTAAAACCTATGTGCCAACTAACCACCCTTTCTCCTAGAAACTAGTAGTATGTCTTTATAATGGTCAGCAGTAGATGGTAGAAGGACAAGCACCTAATGAAGCATAGAGGATGAGGCAACTCAATATTGGGAAAGACCCATTAAGATAAGTCAATCTACACAAGTAAACATCAATTAAGTGTGAATAAATAGCTAACAAATTCATTTTGATCCGATGCACAAGAAATACTTACATCGGTCCATGCATGAGAGCTAAGGTACTGCTAGTGTTGCATTAAGGAGGCTATGTTCCATAGACTTAAGGTAGGTCGCACCTATCTATCTATCATTAGAGAGTGGTGGGGCACATCTAGCTTGTAAAGGCAAGCCAATAAATGGGGCTCATAAGCTCACAACTAACAATAATAAGAAATAAGGTCATCGATAATATTATAATGAAAAGCACACAAATAAAGAGGGAGTGGCTGACCAAGATGCCCGACACAAAGCTTTGAATGAAGCAGTGGCTCTTCCTAGTTCGTACAGCCATGTCAAGGCTCTAGAACATCCATCTTAGAGAAGAGCAGCACTAGTTCTAGCTACCTATCTTATCAACCTCCTTTAAGACTAGAAGGAAGCTCTTACTCACATTACCATTGTTATTGGCAAACAAAGTGGTACCCATTAAATACAGCAAAAAATAACTGGTGTACTGGTCCACCTCTAACTCACTTAAGGGCAATTCTTCTCCCTATCTCTCCTGTATATCCGTGCAGTAGATACTTCTAACCCTATCTTGAGGGATGAACCCTAGCAATTTTTTCACCTTCTGTAGCCTCAAAGATGGATGTGAATAGTAGGCATCGAAGGCAATTATACAGCCTATGCAAGAAGCCCCGATGATAAAGGCCCAGTCAAAGGGGGTGATCATCACCTCACTAAAGGATAGGTGGAAAGTGTGGGTGGCATCCATCCACCAATCTAGTAGCGCCCGTAAGGTTTGCAAATCACAGTAAAAATCCCCGCCCACAAGATGATTAAGGAAGGTTTGGAAACTGGTTGGCTGAACTCTATTCTTTAGCACCACTGGCATAATGGAATACCACTGTTAAGAACCAGACAAGGTGCCTCCATACTTAAGGCACATTTACAAAAATAAATAAAGCAGAATTCAATAAAAGTCCACACGAAGTAAAATTTTTAAAAAAGGTCTACACAGACTAAGAAAAGTAGGCAAGACTAGTCCATACAGACCTTATTCATAGACACATGAAAGTCTACATGGATAACAAATAGAGTCAAACATAGTCAAACACAAGTCTATAAGGATGACACACATTCAATGACAAATTCGCACGGACTTCAAAAGGTTGAGCAACCAAAATGATCAAATAAAAACTTTTATAGAAAGATAGAAAACTAAGTTTACACAGACCAACTTTCCTAGAAATCTAAGTCCGCACAGACCTATCATGCCCTAGCCTACTTAATCTGAATAAACTTATCAAACCAAAGAATTTTCATAGCATGAAAACATGAAAAAATTAGATCAAAGAGTTAGGAAACACGTAAGAGATAGAAAAACATACTTGAGGATATACTTCAGAGCACGCATGGTGTGCTAAATCCACTAAAATTAGGGTTGGGTCACCAAACGCCACCTTATTGATAGGCGGAGTGTTACTAGGCTGGTTGATGGTGACAAAGGAAATAAAGCTGACCAGAGTTGGCATAGAGATGTCTTCTAGAGGAGTACGAGAAGGCTCAAATCTTGCTCTCAGTGGGAAGAGGATCACAGTCGGAGCCTTCTCACCATTTAAAGATGATGAATTAGAAATGCTACCCATAAGCCATTTATTAAGTCACCTGTTGGAGAGAAAAAAAAGCAAAAAAAGAAGACTAGCAAGGACACAAAATGAGAAATAAGGGGGAAAAGAGGTAGTTATAGTTCTAACATGATATGTTCAAGTGGACCTTCACACTATTAGTCCACAAGGACGTTTTCCTCATGAAGTCCACATAAACTCCCATCAAGATCATCCAGCATAGACTATGACAAACAAAGTCTGCAAGGACCTTTAACTACCAAAATTCAAAAAAGCTAAAGAAAAAGAGAAATGCCACTCAAATGTCAAACTTAGTCCCTTCACAACTAAATTAATATTTCATTTCTTTTTTGCAGATTCAGCTCAAAGTTCCATGCATAATCTCGGATTAAACCCGAGTTCAATCAGCTAATTTTTAATCAACCCCGAGTTCAATTCTCTAATTTTCAATCAAGGCCAAGTTTAATCCATCATCTTAAGGTTCAGGGTTATAAGCCAATCTATCACCTCAGGATTTAGCCTCATAAAGTTCTATCCATCATCTTAGGGTTTAGCCTCATAAGCCAATTTTTCACCTTAAGATTCAACCTTATAAGCCAATCCATTCTTAGGGTTCCGCCTCATAAGCCAACCCATCCTCAAGATTCAGTCTCGTAAGCCAATCCATCCTCTGGGTTCATACCTCATAAGCTAATCCATAGTCAATGTTGAAGCCTACATCAAGGATCACTCAATAATAGCATGAGTAAAAGAGGCCGACAAGTAAGTATCCCTAACATAAACACTTTGCTATATACTGTTGATACATAGCACATGCCAAAGTGGGGGCAACTATAGACACCTCACTTTGACCTATGATGATAGCCAGAGATAAACTCTCAAGCTTAGAATAAAGGCATTAAGTGGTAGGTCCGCATGGACCCCTTTAACCATTTCTGCATGGACTAACTACATAAATAGGCTAAAGTCTAGCCCATGAGGACCACGAACAAACATACCAAAAAGCCTAGTCCATATGGATTAGTATGGATAAGTCCATATAGACTTATTGATGGAAAAATGCTTCAGAGGGAGAATCATGCCTATTCAATTTAGAAGACAATCCTTTAAAGATTAGGAATCTTTTCTTGATCACTAGGAGGAAAAACCTAATAAGGCGATATAAATACTTCTCTACATCAAAAAGAAGGGGGGTTCAAAAAATTACAACTATGAAACAAACATTTAAATAGTAGAAAGGATCTAGAGGCTTAGAGAGCTTGAACTAGGAGCAATTCAATCATCCTCACCTAAAACTTTAAGGCTTTTATGCTATTATTTGAAGAGACTTCTTATCTAGGTAATATCTGAGGTTTATTAAAGATTTCTTGATGTCTCATAGGCCTATGATATCTAAAATTGATCTATAAGTGAGGTGGTACTTTATTATCCCTACTGTTATTAATGATGAGTAGGCTAATCATAGTGATACATGGGATATAGAATAAATTCTTGTAGCCAATGTTAAGCATGCTGCATGATAATAATGATCATCACACAAATCTAATCACATAAGCAATTAAGGTCCATAAAGACTTTGTTGCTTTAGGCACAAGCATGATAAGTTAGTCCGCACGGCCTTTACCCCTTAATGTGAATATGGTAAATGGGTTCGCACAGACATACACTAATTAAGCCTGATTTTATATTTCAAGGCACTTTGCTATATGATATTTGATTGATGTGCATCAATATATTCATATGTCAATATCAAAAGCATGCACTTGTGGGTATAAGACTGAAAGGTAGTCTGCGTGGACTCTTTGCCACAAGGGCTATACATCCGCATGGACTTGTATAAGATTAGTTGCATGATAGTTCCTTGGAATATATTTTGTTTGTATAATCAATAACCTTTAATTAATTTGCTTTAGATGTCTTCATATTCTATTTATCATGTCCCAATACTTATATAGCCTTGATCTAACCTCGTTTGACTTTATTATTCTTTGAGATATCAACTGAGTTCCCTTACTGGATTGAAAGATGGAACAGACTTAACCCTTCATTGGAGATAGTCTGCATGAACTAATAGTAGACCTCTCTAATGTCCGCACGGACTTGGTGACACAGTAGCAGGACCATTTTATTGTGGCAATTTGCCTATTTGGTTTGGTACCATTTATACACTTTATTATTTATTTTAGGGTTGTAATAGTTATTAAATAACTTGTTTTGCACGTTAAAACCTAAATTTCACATTAAACTATTACATGTAATTAATTAGTGTTTTCTAGCAAAATGGATTTGTATTTCTTTAATCAAAAGTCACATGAAAATTGTATTTTAATAAAGACCAATCTCTTAGAGATGGGAGTTGTGCAATTACCGCCAATTCCTATGAAATTACGGGTAGTTGTTAGGTAAATTAACAAATAATGAATAACCCATTTTCTAAATGTAAAATATATATTAATGTATTCTATAAATATCACAATTTACTTTTATACATGCAAGGGAGATTCAATTTAAATTAAAAATGACATATACTTAAATGATAAGGGGCTGATAAATGTTATAATATACATAAACAACATATTATTGGGGCAAAAATAAGATATGAAATTTCAAACCCTTTTGGTACATAAGATTAGAGGTCCTAGTGTAGAGGCCAGTTGGTGACTCTACTAACCACTCTCGTCCCCGATAAAAATATCATAATCTCTACAACATTCATATATTTATATTTGATAAAACATAAGCAAAAGCATTAATAACATAAAGAGATCACATACAAGCTTATAAGCTTACAATTCACAATCTTAATCATCACCACAATACATGCATATACTTTATCAATCAATCAAAGACTTATATCTAGTAATATTATGCATTAGAATAGTGACAACATAAATAATGGTATTCATAGATAACAAAATCCAATTCATACCTATGAGCTAAGAGTTAATCTAATAAGTGTCATTACTTTATCTCTTTTTTTCCATCTTTATGAATCATTTATCTCCTTATTATTAAGTATTATTATCCAAGTATTTTGCCCATACATAGGAGATAACTAATGAAAATGGGATAACAAGACTCTTTAGCCACACAAGATGTATGTATGTGTAGTGGCCCCTAAGGACCTATACAATTATTGCACTAACCTGGGTATGTGTAGTGGCTCCTCTAAACCTATACAACTATTACACCAACCTAAGTATATGTAGTGGCCTCTCTAGACTTATCTAGTTGCTACACTAACTTAAAGGTTTATAGTGGCCTCTTTGGACCTATTCGGCTGCTGTCCCGGCCTAAATATATAATGATATCTAAATATATATGTAGTGGTCCACTTGGACCTATACAAATGCTACACTAACCTAAATGCATTTAGTTGCTTTAGGGACCTATACGACTGTTGCACCAACCTGGGTTATGTGTAGTGACTCCACAAGCCTATACAAATGCTACACTAGCATAGGTAAGAACTATAGTACACTAATAGATGCTATTTATCCCTAGTTGACAAGCTAACCTATCTGATCTATGTTGTCTAATTGTATAGGCCAAAAACTATATTTGTTTATGTTTCATCGCCTTAAGTTATTTGAAGTATTATTTATTTATTTATTATTCGATCAACACATGACCTTAGGGAAAAGAATAAAGGTCTTAGAATCAATTATATGTATTTTGTCACCTTTTATCTATTATATGTTCATAGGACATCATATCAATAATAATATTGTTCATCATACATAACATCTTTATTTCTTATCCATACTAGCTTTATGAAGAGCATTTCTCAAACCACAATTTATTATATCATTCTTTCTTTTTCATTTATTTTTTCACAACATAGCCATTTCATGCATTACATATAACAATACTTAAAATTTCCATAATAGACCATTTAGCCACAACAAGAAACATATGGCTATCTCATTTATGCCCATATCACTTTAGCTCATAGCATATGTCTTAAAAACACAAATAATTACTTTGTTATAAACACTTCATTCCATATACAACACTAAAAATTCCTTTACATGCAATTAACATATTTACACCTAATCTTAACATACTTTACTCATATAACTCATTACAAGTCACATTACTAACATGGTATACTTAAAAACAATTGTTTAACTCATCTCTTCCCTTTAACAAGCCACATAATTGACATTCTTGTCATTCTTTATATTAAACACATTATTAATAACCACTAACATATACATTCCTTATCCCAAACTCATATAACCAATGTTCAAGCCATATTTACATATAACAATATCAAAGCATGTTTCTAAACCATAGGCTCAAAATAACCAATCTCTTATTTACATATAACCATAGGCTCAAAATCAAAGCCATATTTACATATAACAATATCAAAGCCATAGCTTTGATATTTACATATAACCATAGGCTCAAAATCAAAGCCATATTTACATATAACAATATCAAAGCCATAGCTTTGATATTTACATATAACAATATCAAAGCCATATTTACATATAACCATAGGCTCAAAATAACCAATCTCTTATTTCTAACATAATTTGAAGAATATTTAAAACCTCATTACAAAACTTAACACCATTACAAGGTAAAACATGCATATACAACATAATTAGCCTTAACAACATCAAAGCACATATCAATAACCATTCAACCATTATGTGATACACAGTCTATATCATCAATTATCCATAATACACACATGACTGCATATCCTTACAACCTTATAACATAATTACAAGTCATCAAACATCATTAATAATCATCAACCATAAGTTACATACACATGCACACATACTTTAATTTAGGGATTTCATGCACACAACATATATTACATTGATTACACTTACCAAAGAGTTCAAATACACCACTAAGGCCTTCTCAAACCTTCTCCTTGCCTTTCTCTCTCCTTTGATCAGCTTTCTCTACACAATATAGCATAAGCAAAA
>CANXYI010395129.1:0-10055 GCA_948208565.1 Hura crepitans | reverse complement strand
AATAAGTAAATAACAAAAAAGAGTAGATTGTAACACTAAAGTAGTCCCGCTTCTACATCGCTTGGTCCGCACGAATGTTTTGGAGGTCAAATTTTAGTCCATGTGGACCATATCCAGGGATTGTCCACCCCAATTTTTTATCCAATAAGCAAATCTAGTCAATAACTCACATGACAATGAAGTCAAGCAAAGTTAAATTAAGGTTATATAAATGTTAATGTATAATAAATAGAATATGAACAATTTTGAAGCATATGAATCAAGAACAATTGATTATACAAACAAAGCATACTTTAAAGAGCTATCATATAATTCATTATATACAAGTCCATGTGGACTATAGCCCTTATGACAGGGAGTCTGTGTGGACTACCTATCAATCCCTTATACATATATACATGCCTTCACATATAGCAACAACATATAAGCAAAATGATTTACATTTACCAATTAACATATAACAAGATACTTAAAACATAGAATCATGCTTACTAGATATAAGTTTGTACAGACCAATATGTCATGTTCACGTAAGGGAAATAAGGCTATGCAGACTAACTTATCATGCTTGTGCTTAAAAGAACTAAGTTCATGCGGACATAACCATATGTATAATTATATTCATGTGATGATTATTAACATATTATAATATACTTAACATTAGCTATAAGAATCAATTCTACATTATACATATTGCTATAATGGCCTACTCATCATGAATGGAAGTGGGGATAACAAAGTACCACCTCACTTATATATTAATTTAGAGATTATAGGCCTATAAAATATCAATAAATAGACAATCAACCTCAGATATTACTTGAACAAAAAGTCTCTTTAAACAATAGCATAAAGATCTCAAGATTGAAGTAAAGATGGTTTGAATTGCCTTTAGATCTAGTTCTCATAGTTTTTTGGATGCTTTTTACCTTTGGAATGTGTTTAGTTAGATTGCAATTTTTAGCCTCCTTCCTCCTTTCTCTTTTGATTTAGAGAAGTATATATACTTAGTTTTTTTAGGTTTTTTTATTTTCATCTAGAAAGGAGTCCCAATCCCAATGCGATTCTAGTTCTTAGACTGAATAGGTAGAATTCTGCCTCCGAAATGCTTTTACCATCGACAGGTTCATGTGGACTTATTCGTACTAATCTACACAAACAAAGCTTTTGGTATACTATTTCGTGGGCTAGATTTTAGTCTGTCTATGTAGTTAGTTCG
Organism: Hura crepitans; assembly: GCA_948208565.1. Classification (NCBI taxonomy): domain Eukaryota; kingdom Viridiplantae; phylum Streptophyta; class Magnoliopsida; order Malpighiales; family Euphorbiaceae; genus Hura; species Hura crepitans. The sequence continues at coordinate 8,836 of CANXYI010395129.1, read as the reverse complement.
TATGAACATGGTTTACTTGGTCCGTTCAAACATGTTTTACCTCTTGATGGCTTTATGCTATGCTTAAGAGTTTATTTCTAGCTATCATCACATGTCTAAGCTGAGGTGTCTATAGATGCATTCACTCATCATAAGAAAGGCTTCATTCATTCACTTAAACATGCATTCATCATTCATTCAATTTCCTCATTCATTTATAAAAAAAAATATGAAAAATCATATGAATCACTTCATTCACCAAAAATGTATCAGACAATAAAATGTGTACCTCACCACATTCCTTTATTTAGAGAAAATTAAGAACCAATGTGAATATCATTCATTCATTTACTAGTATCACTAAAATTATTAACCACACAGATTCAAGTAGATATGTAAACAATAGATATATATCTATTCATTTATGACATATTCACATCAAATCACTCAATCACCACATTTATTCACTAGAGTCATCTCATTTACCAACTTAATGTTTCCACACTCATTCATCTAAGATAGGATAGAGTGCATTTGATCATTCAAGTGAAAACTATGTCACCATGCCACCAGACACATGGCACTTGTATCAACTCATTCACACACTCACATTAAGTAGGCAATAATGTATCCTACATTAGTCATATAATTCATGTAAATAACATATATACATATGCATTATTTAAAGATTCTAGCATATTCATAAAAAAAAAATCAGTTATAACACATTCATTAGGTTTACATGTATCAGTGTGATTATGCATTATCATTTATCACTTGGCATCAACATCTTATATAGACATCAGCTAGAAAGCTCATATATCTTAGGAACATAAAGGACAAGTCACATGCATGTACATATCTTCTTGTATAGAGTTACATTCATTCGTGTGTAATATAAAAGATTTATTCATTCATTTATCTAAGAACTAAGCACAAACTTACCTATATAGGGCACTATATTAATATCACTGCATATATGTTTACCTTTCTTAGTCACAGAGTTCATACACAAAAACTTATGCTAAGATGCATCTATAAAAAAATCAAGTAGATGTATGCATTTATTAATATAAAAAAAACAAAGTAATAAGCAGCCATATATGCTTATCACTTCTATGCACCTAGATACATTTAAACCTCTAACTCATGTGCTAGTTATGCACTTACATCACACATGTCACATATGCACATGATGTAACACACATACTAATGTGATATTAATGTCCTTGACACTAGATATGGTATCGATTATTCTTCATAACTATCACTAGATTTGGTTCACTTTATACTATCAGACTATTTTTTAGATCTACCAACATATTTATTTTAGTTCGTACTATCATACTATTTTTTAGACTTAACACTAGATTGGATTAGGTCCACACTATCAGACTTTTTTTTAGACTCATCACCAAATTCGATTCGGACTACACTATTAGACTATTTTTTATACTCATCACTAGATTCGATTTAGTTTATTTATAATTTACAAACCTAAAGACAAATAGGCACTTGTATTTGGTGTAGTTAATCTTCACCTATAAGAAAGCATACACCCTTATTTAGTGCGGTTTTCTTCAGCTTTGACATCTTAAAATTCCCTTGAAGGCAAATAAACACTTATATTTAGTTCCATTAATCATTACTTAAAGGTATGTAAGCACCCATATTTAATATAGTATCTTCAGCTTTAACATCTTAAAAATTCTCTTAAAGTCAAGTAAGCACCCATATTTGGTGTATTTTAACTTCACCTAGGGGTAAAAAGGCACCTATATTCAGTATAGTTTTCTTCAGTGTTAATATCTTGAGAATTCCTTTAAAAGCAAATAGACACTCATATCCAGTGTATTTAAATATCACTTAAAGGTGAACAGACACATGTATTTGGTGTAATTCTTTTTAGTTTAGTGTTTTGATCTTTCATGAAGGTGAGTAAGCATCTGTATTTGATATAGCTTACTTTTAAACTTTTTTCGAGCTAAAAACTTTAAAAGCAAAGCCATATTCAATTCTAGTTTGATTTTCACTTCACCTAAATAAGAGTAAGCACCTATATTAAGTGTAGTTTATCTTCACAATATCAATCTTTTTTTGAAGGGAAGATACAATTCAGGTTTAACTAGTCTTTGTCTTTGATTTGAAGGTAGACATCTATATTCGATGTAGTTTTACACTAGGTAAGTATAACTTCAAATGATTATCTCAAACGTAAGTACTTTGATATGCATTATTCAAACTTTTGCATTTTCACAATACAGCCCAAAATGGGGGCAACTATAGATACCCTACTTTTAGGCCTATGATAACATCCAGAGATAGGCTCAAGTAATAAGGCAAGAAACTTAAAACCTTAGTCCATATAGACTATCATTATATAAGTCCCCCTAGACTTGATGCCATGAGGTCTGAACTATAAACCTAGTCTAAGACAACAAAGACCATGGCCCATTATCCATCAAGACAAGCTAAAAGCCTATGTTAAGAGGTATTAATGCAACCCCAACAAAAGCCTAAGAGAACAGGGCTTATAACCCATGGTCTACAAGGATTAGTCAAAGTATATCTCTACATAGAGTAGCATAGACCTAGCTTAAACAACAAGGCTCACAGCCTATAGTCCACTTAAAAAAGCTAAAGCCTAAGTGCATACAGACCTATAGGCCCTGAACCATGGTTCGCATGACTCTATTACCGAAAAGCTTCCAAAAGCTTAATCTTCCTAGTTAGACACAAACTCTAAATCCTATTAGATCTCTATCTTTTTTGCATAAGAGAACTGCCACTCAACCTATAAATACCCCCCATAATATGAGAATTAGGGGAGAAAAATTGGAGGAAAAAACCATATTTCTAAGAGTTTAAGGTGCAGACTCTAAAGTAGGATTTACTCTACTAGTCCTAAGCACACAATAAAATAATCTTTTTTTTTCCAATTCCAACTAGTGTCTTATTGCTCGATGCTAAATTACAAGGTAAGGTCTGAAGACTCAATTATTATTCATCTTTATTGATTCCATTTGGGTTGTTTCTATAACCAAGGATCTCCTACGATTAATAGACATGTGACATGGTTTTATGTAATCCCCACATTGATTATAGGAGTACGTTAATGCTTTAAACTATTTTGATCACTTTTAATTACTCATTAAAAGCATATAATCATCCTTAAATTGACAACTAAATCAGACAAACTTATTGTAATGCATGATAACATTTGTAAAGACATATTTTTTTAAATATATATGTGGTAGGAGGTCTGTACAGATCGCTATTTGATAACAGTCTTATGTTCACCCTATGTTTTATGTTTTGATGTATTCTATGTATCATATTGATCCATCTTTAAGCCTTTTATAATGTTGTATAATCATTTTGCTTCTTAAAATACATGTCAGTAATATTTTAAAATTAATGTTCAGTCCATATAAACTCTCTTTCTTGAGGAGTGTAGTCCACATGAACATATGCTTTGAGAATATGTGCTTCATGTGCTTCTCTACATAGACTCCATTTTCATGAGTAATATAGTCCACATGGATATGTGTTTTATGAATATGTGTCTCATGTATGAAGTCCACATGGACTCTTTTCCCAAGTGGTATAGTTCACATGAGCACATGTTATGGATTACAGTCCTCATGAATGACATTGTGATGAAATTATGTTTTCCTTTTCATTATTAGTCTATTAACCTCTTATTCATAATAGTTATTTGGGTACATTCCATGATTATTCTTATCTTCATGTAAATTTGTTACACATATTGTTATCATTCTACTTTAAACTATTATTTTGTCCTTATAGGCCTCTATTTGTGTTACTAATCACCTTCTCTTGAGTTGTGTAATAATTGACCATCCACATTGAATATAACTTTTGGATAGACATCTTATCTATGACATCTTATAGTTTGCATAGACATAAACCAATGGCCATATATGTCTGCATGGACTTGCCAATGCAGAAACGAGACCAATAACTTATTCTTTATGTGATTGTTTGGTTTTGTACATTTTATTTCTTTTATTTATTTAGGGTTATAATAGGCAATTTAATAACTTGTTTTACATGTAAAAAGCTTAACCTCATATCAATGACTTTTCTATCCAATTAATTTGTGTTTTATTAATAAAAAATATTGAGTTTTCTATAAAAAAAAGTCACATGAAAAATGTATTTCAACAAAGGCCAATCTTCTAGGGATGGGAGTTGGGCAATTTCCATTAATTCTAGTGGAATTATGGGTAGTCATCAAATTAAATAACCATTAATAAATGACATGATTTATAGATTCTCAACATACACTTACGCCTTATTATACATTCTAAATCTTACAACTTATTTTCTTTATGTGAAAAGGTGAGATATATGTTTTTAACTAAAATGCTTGCTTGCATTATATGGGATTGATAAACATTAGAATATAAAGAATGGTATATTATTATGGCATAAATAAGATCTAATTCTGAACCCTTTTTGTGTAAAAGATAAGTGGTCTTACTGTAGAGCTAAGGGGTGACTCCAAACACTAACTTCCTCATCCCCAATACAACAAAAATCTACCCCTACTCTTATTATAAAAGAATGGGAGCTTTGGTCAACATGGCTTTCAATTTTTCAAAACATTATTGCCATTTATCATCCCATACAAACCTCACATCTTTCTATATTAGATGAGTTAAAGGACTAATAATTATGGAAAATCCTTTGACAAATTGTCTGTAGTAACTTGCTAGTCCCAATAAATTCTATATTTTTGTCACATTTCTAGGATGCTTCGATTCCAAAAAAAAAAAGCATTAATCTTGCTTGGGTACACTTTAATGCTATCAATTAAAGTAGTTTCTCTTGGAATGGCAACTTCATTTAGATAAAATTCACATTTACTTAACTTAGCGTATATCTATTTCTCTCTCATAGTGTGTAGGAACAACATTAAATGCTGTTCATGCTCTTCCATGGTTTTTTAGTACAACAAGATATTGTCAATAAAAGCCACACAAATAGATCGATGTAAGGTTTAAAGATTCAATTGTTCAGGTCTATGAATAACACAAGGGTATTAGTAAGCCCAAATAGCATCATCAAGAATTCATAATGTCCATCCCTAGTACAAAAAGCTATTTTTGGAATATCAAATTCCTTGATTATCAATTAATGATACCCAGATCTTAAACTAATCTTTGAAAACACACTAACTCCTTGCAACTTATAAAAAGGATCATTATCCTTATCAACAAATATTTATTCTTGATGGTAACTTTGTTCAATTGTTTATAATCAACACATAATCAAAGTGAACGGTCCTTCTTTCTTATGAAAAATACTAGCACTACCTAAGGTTAGACACTCAACCTAAGGAAGCCTTTATCAAGAAAATCCTATATTGCACTTTCAATTCATTCAGTTCTATAGGTGATATGTGATAATGGGCTATTGATACAAGTGTTGTACTAGGGTACACCTCTATCTCAAAATCAAGGTCTTACTTTTCTAGTAACTTTAGTAATTAATTTGGAAACACATGGAAATTTTAATACTATTGGTATCTGGATAAGATTTAGTTTCATCTTTTTGGTATCAACCATATGGGCTAAATATGCCTCACACCCTTTTTCATATCAGCCACCTAGCCATCACAAATGAAATAACATTAGTTAAAGGATTCCATTCATATCATAACCATATGATATGTTGAGTGTGATTCTGTTTTGTTTGCAATCTATTGTAGCTTAATGTTTAGATAACCAATCTATACACAAGATAATAACAAACTCAATATATAAGAGTTCAATGAGATCTAAAGGGAATGCATGATCTTGAACAATCAGTGGACATTCTCTATATACCTTGTTAACTATAAAATTTTGGCTAATTGGATTTCTAGCCATGATATCTATGTTCAAAGGTTTTGATTTTGACCTTTTATCTCATGCTCGTGTAGTACAAACATAAGAGTATATGGATCTATCAAAGCTAGAGTAGGTAATTCAAATCAAGAGAATATACCCACTATCACATCTATAGAATTAGCTTCCTCTCTAGTTTAGATTGCTTGTTATAGTGTATGAGCTCGAGCATAAGATTTTGGCCTCTGACTTGTGCCTTGCTTTTAGTAGGTGTTCATAGAAAAGCTTAAAGTTATGTAACATCTTCCCATTACTTAGGGAATTCTCTTTGGTAGTGGTCTTTTATGGCACCCTCCGCTCGATCCATACACCAGACCCAAATAGGGGATGTGCACACATAAAACGATATCTAGTTCCATTTTTCCAAAATCACTTAAAATTGAAAATTTTCATACTAGAAAACATTTATTGACATAAAAATGAAATAAAACATTAAAAACATTTTTGGCATGTAAATTGAGGTAAACATTGGGGTCATCATGTCAAAAATCAAGCAATATAATGGTTGTATTGGGACACTTTCCCTAATTTTTACCTACTTAAAAACACTTCTATAACATCAATAAACTTATTTCCAAACTCAATGGGTCCTCCTGACCCTCCAACATAACATAAAACACAATGAACCTCGAGCTCTCCACATCTAACATTCTCACATGCAAACTCATATATCATCACACAAATATGTGAGAAGTAGAAAAGCAAAATCAATCATTAAAATATTTTGAGTACAAAAACCCACTGCAAAATGCAGATTAGACCTAATCACTCTAGGATCATAAGAGCACACTAACTATTAACCATTACATTTAAATCACCACTACTATTACAAAAAGTACAAAAATACCTATACAGGTGTTATCTTCATATCATCTTATGTGCAAAAGCTTTGGCTTGAATCTCCTGCCCTATTACCTATGTATCACAAACAGGTAATGCGCTAAGCTTTCACTTAGTGCTATAATCACTTTAACTTGTAAAAAGGTTAATTATAGCATGTCCATAAATACACACAAAGCTATTTTTGGATTTAATGTCACAACCATGCAATTTCGGGGTCTTATATGCAAACATGCACATTTCATGAAATACTCATGCCTTTAAATATCTAATGTGCCAAAAATCACAAACATCATGTAATAATCATTCATAGGCCACAAAAGCACAACATATATTAAATCATTGTCATAGCACTAATAAGAAACCATACTATAGTCATACATTGTAAAGAATAATGACATACATGTTTTTTAGGTTATAATTGCCCTTATGCACATATAAACTCATATATGCACATCATAACTGTCCATATTAATGTTTTGAGTCATATTAGCATATAATCACCATTTAAGCCATACTAATGATAATAAACACATTTAGATACCTTAAGACAAGTTTTGAGACATTCGGCCTCACTATGTCCATATGTCACATATTGATGCCATTTAACATATAAAACCAATTTATGCATTTTTAAGCTATTTTAATTATTTAACTTATGCCCATATTAATAAGACAACTAACTAAGACTAGATAATGGAATTACTTAGGCCCAAAGGCACTTATACCCATAGGTACCTATACTTAGGCTTGAAGGTTCTCACATCCATAGGTGCATACCATTTAGGCCCAAAGGCTCTCACATTTATAGATGCATAACACTTAGGCTTGAAGGCTCTTATACCCTTAGGTACATAAATCTTAGGCTCAAAGGCTCTCATGCCCATTGGCACATAAACTTATGATCGAAGGCTCTCACATCCTCAGATGCATAATCAAACTTAGGCCTGTAGGTTCTTATGCCCGTCAGCACGTAAATCAATAACCCACAGGTCACATACCAGAAGGTATGCTAGCAGCCACTAAAATCCTAATTGATGGGTCAACCTATCCAAACTAGGTTGTCTAACAATATAAGCATAATTAAACATGTCATTATGTGTCATTTTAACCAATTCCACTTTTCAATATTTTTATATTACTTTAAAAATCACCATTGGCCTCATTGCACCTTTGTATGGCCTACACATACACACTTAGCTAGCTTAGGCCTATTGATGTCCATTATACCCATAGGATCCATTTTTGAGGGGTAATGGCATCGAACACAACTTTATACCAATATGTCACATAAAAACTCAAATATGGATTCAAATGATCATTTCATGGCATTTTCTAATATTCGCATTCAAATGGTGACCCATTGCCTCTTCATGCATTTATAACATATACATATCCATTATATGTCAAAAAATCCATTTTTATCATATTAGCACCTTGCATTCATGCACATATGATACTTTCAAATCGATGAGAACATGTGTATACACAATTTCGCACTTATCGATTCAAGTAGGCATAATGTCGTACATTTGTATACTAAATCATTCCATAACAATATACCACACTTTACATCCATTATACATGTTCTAATCATACAATAACCATATGTATGCATTTTTAGGCATACGACACACAACATGGCATAATTAGTTTTTAACTCACATAATGCATTAATAAACTTTATATCAACATTCTTGCAAATTCCATCATTCATAACCACTCTAAACCATCTCTTATCATGCATTTATCATTCCATTAATCATAAATTACAATTATATCATTTATTGTATTTTTATGCATTTAATACCATTTATTACAAATATGGACATAATGTAATTTATACATTAAATGCAAGTTTGAGGCAAATTAAAGTGATTACACATGCCCAATAAGGTTGTACAGGACACCCAAAGTCAGCTTAGGCCTTCTCCTTGCATTGGGAGGCTAGGGTTGTCATTTTGCCAACAAATACAAAAGGGTATGAAAATCAAAAATTAATATAAAATAATATAAACATCAAAAAAATTTTTGGAGCCTATATATGTGCTCTACAACACCCAAAGAACCTATGAAAAATAAAATTTGTGGAAAAGAAAGAC
>CANXYI010395090.1:0-10080 GCA_948208565.1 Hura crepitans | reverse complement strand
AGTGTGCAGGGCCTATTAGCACAACCTCAACGGCTACACCCACCATATCATACATATAGGTAATGGCCCCCGTGGACCAAAACCCCTAGCAGCTACTAATTCCCTAGTTGAATAGTCGACAAATCTAGTGGGTGTCTAACTAATATAGGCCAACTCTAGTTACCATTTTACATCCCCAGTTATAGATCCTTTAATGTGTGTTCATTTCAGTCACTTATTGTTATGCTATTTACATGAACATTCCATTATCACATGATCAATAGTTATGACCTATTATCACTATCATGGTATTACTCATTTGGTCAACTTCCTTATATCCATAATTCTAACAATTAATCCCTTTAGTGTTAGATTCATGTTACCTCATGTGAACTTACTCAACATCACATAAATATTACACATTTTTGTCATTTCACAATAATTCACACAACTATTTTCTTTTTCCCATTTTTAACATTTACTTTCCTCGATTTACATACTTACATATACCACTTCTTCACTATATCCACTACCTCTCACTTTGTGAACCTCACAACCAAACCATGTTCAAGTACCCATAATTTATTTGTTACCAATTCTGCTACACACAGTTGGTCTATAATCATATCCTATCCTAGTTATATTACCATTGCATGTTAACTACACATACACACACACATTTCCCTTTGACATAGCATTCAGCCATACACTCACACACACCCTCACATGCCTTTTTTTTTTGCAATCTCCCCATATTCAAGCATTATATGGCTCATTTGTCACACTTACATATCCATTGTATGCCATTACACACACATACCCACAACATGCCATTTCTATATGCACTAACACATACACACATGAACACTAACAAACTCAACAACCTATATTACATTAAATTTACATATTTATAATGTTAAAATCATCTACTTAACCTCCTTAAGGCCTAGATCGCTTCTCTCCTTTAATATTATTCTCTTTCCTTACAAACATACAACATTTAAGGTTTGGAAAATTTCTAAAAATCCTCATATAAATCCAAATCAAAAACTATTTAATGGGCTAATCATGGCTTACTTAGGGCAACCTAAACTCAAAATAAAAAATGGGAAAGAAGCACTTTTACTCACTTTAGGCACTATTCATCAAGTGCTTATACCTCCCAAATTAGGCACTTTCTTCAAATTCTTTCTATGGGAGGAGTCTCAGGATATCATAGAGGAAAAGATTGATGTAAAACCTTAAAAAATTTATGTTGGATTAAGGGAGAAAATAAAGAAAAAAGAGAGGGAGGAGAGAGAGAGAGAATGGCATCAGCTTGAGGAGTAAGAAGGGAGGTAAAGGGTGGTTTGGCATATATGGCACCCCTATATATGTCCTACCTTTTATATTAAACATTTAGACAACTTGGATCATGCCATGTGTTGATTCGATGGTATGTTTTAATCTAATTTTTGTTTAATGCCTTAGAAATTCAAAATAATTATTCTAGGCATCCAAAAATCATACTTTTATTGCCAAAAATTCTTGATAGTACCCGTTAACGGTCCTTTAAAATCTTAGGTCAAAACTCTTAATGGAACTAGGGTAACTATTCACTCATATATTAAGAAATTATAAATAATTACTAAATAATCTCAAAAAATTAAAATTCCTTCACCAATAGATTATTTGGAATTTTTTACCTATAGGGTATGCCATTTTTAGGTCTATTCAGATACATCCTAGGTCTCTCCCAACACAATTCCATATAAAGTCAGTATTCACTATTTCTTAGCCTTAAATGATTTATTAGTTTATTAAAACTTTAAATTATTTTGTTTTCATCATTTTTTAGCTCGCCAAGGTTTTGTAACTAGTACTTCCCTCTTAGCTATCACAAGGTGTCCTAAATTCTCAAAAGACACTATTCATGCCCCGAGGATACTATTCATGAAACTAAGATTCTTGAGCATTACAATCATTCCCCTTTTAAGAAATTTCATCCTCAAAATTACTTGATGAAAATAGTTGCATATACTGAGCCTTTATTTGTTCTTCACTTTCCCCGATGGCTTCTTAAGTCTTATAGTGCCTCTATAGCACTTTCACTAGCAAGATGGATTTATTCCTCAATTCCTTAACTTCTCTTGCTAATATGTGCATTGGTTATTCTTCATAAGTTATATATGTACTTGAATCTCCTCTATAGATATCACATATGAAGGATCAAATCTATACTACCTTAACATCGAGATGTGTAACACATCATGAATCTGCTGCAATTCTAGTGGTAATGCTAATTAGTTGGCCACCGATCCCACACATTCTGTAATCTCATCTAAACTAATAAATCTTGGGCTCAATTTCCCTTTGTTGCCAAATTGAAGCATCTTATTCCATAGTCATACTTTTAGGAACACCTTCTCAATGTCTTTGTATTCAATGTCCTTCTATTTCAAGTTTGCATCTGACTTCTATCAGTAGTAGCCTTTAAACTTTGCCTGATGTTTTTGACTTCCTCCTAGGTATCTCTAACCAAATTAGGTCCTATAAGTTTCCTTTCACTCATTTTGCCCCAACATAGTGTAGTCCTAGACCTTTTACCATATAATGCCTTATAGAGAGCCATGTTTAAACTGGCTTGATAGCCTTTGTTATAGGCAAATTCCACCAAAGGTAAGCACTAGTCCTAACTCCCTTTTAGCTCGATGGCTTAACTACATAACATATCTTCTAACACTTATATAACCCATTTTGATTGTCCATTGATTTATGGATAAAAAGTGGTGTAAAAAGTCATATGGGTACTTAAAGCCTCTTACAACTTCTTTAGAAACCTAAAAGTGAACTGAGGATCTTGATCATGAATAATGGCTAGTGGCACCCCATACAATCTCACAATTTCTTTTCTATACAATTGTGCCAATATCTTGGTCAATCTGTCTATAATCACCTAGGCCACATCACATTTACTCCTAATTATTGGTAGTCCCATAACAAAATCCATAGTGACTTTTCCTATTTCTATTTCAAAATTGCTATTGGTTGTAGTGCTCTTAGTCATTGGTAGTCCCATAACAAAATCCGTAGTGACTTTTCCTATTTCTATTTAAAAATTGCTATTGGTTGTACCAATCCAGAAGGAACTTGATGTCCTGCCTTTACCTGCTGACATGTGAGGCATTGATTTATATATTCTACTACATCTCACTTCATTCTTAGTCACTAATAATAGGGTTTTAGATCAAGATACATCTTCATGATCCCTAGATACATTGAATATAGGGCATCATACACTTCCTTTAAGATCTGTGTCTTGTCTCTTACACCTCAACTACACATAACCTATCATTAAAATACAAGCATCAATCTACCTTGATTTCAAATTCTATAGTCTTCCCCTCTTAAACTTTATCCAGGACATGTATAAAGCAGTCATCTTAAACTTATGCTTCTTTCAGCTATTGCTTTAGGTTAGGTTTCACTAGTAATTCCACTAAAATGGCTTCACCCTTAGTGTATTCTATCTTAGAATTCATAGCTTTCATGGCTACTATAAAATTTTGACTTAAGGCATCAGCTACCATATTAGCTTTTCTTGGATGGTAGTTGATCGAACAATCATAATCATTTATCAGCTCTATCTAGTGTTACTACCTCAGGTTCAATTCCTTTTATGTGGGGAGGCATTTTAAGCTTTTATGATCAATATAGATATAACACCTCTCACTATATAAGTACTGCCTCTAGACTTTTAATGCAAATACAATAGTAACTAACTTCAGGTCGTGGGTTGGGTAACTCCATTCATGTGCCTTTAGTTTCCTTAAAGCATAGGCTACCACTTTCTAATTTTGCATTAAAACACATTTAAGTCCATTTTGTGATGTATCAGTATAGATCACAAAAAGTCATTTCCTTGCTCAGATTGAGTAAGAATAAGTGCTTTAGTTGGCACTGCTTTTAGCCTATCAAAGCTTGCTTAGCACTTATCATCCCACACTAATTTCATGTCTTGCCATAATAGTTAAGTCATCAAAGCTGCAATCATTCAGAAATCCTTTACAAACCTTCTATACTAACCAGCCAATCCTTAGAAGCTTCAAATCTCATTCACATTCCTAGGAGGCTTCCATTCTAACATAGCTTTAACTATACTTGGATCGACCTTAATTCCTTTTATTGAAGCTATGTGGCCTAAAAAGGTTACCCTATTCAACTAGAATTCGCATTTACTTAATTTAGCATACAACTATTTTTCTTTCATGGTTTGTAACATAATCCTCATATGCTGCTCATGCTCCTCTCGATTCTTAGAATATACTAAAATGTTGTCAATAAAGACTATGATAAATTGGCCTAAGTAGGGCTTGAAAATTCTATTCATAAGGTCTATAAAAGCTATAGGATCATTAGTGAGCCCAAATGGCATGAATAGGAACTCATAATGCCTATATCTAGTACGGGAAGTTGTTTTTGGAATGTCTGATTCCTGAATCCTCAAATGATGATACATTGATCTCGAATCAATTTTAAAGAATACACTAACACCTCTAAGCTAATAAAAAAGGTCATCGATTTTAGGCAATAAGTACTTGTTCTTCACTATCACCTTATTCAGTTGTCTATAGTCAATACATAGTCAAAGGGACCCATCCTTCTTTTTCACAAAATGAACTAGTGCTCCCTATAGAGAAGTACTCGACCTGATGAAGCCTTTATCTAATAATTGTTCTACTACACCTTCAGCTCCTTCAATTCTACTAGTGGCATCTAATATAGAGTAATGGATACTAGAATAGTACTAGGATATATATTGATCCTGAAGTTAAGTTCTTGTTATAGAGGCAATCTTGCTAACTCATCTAGGAATAAGTCTAGAAATTTTGACACCACTGGTATTTGGCTAAGGCTTAGTTCTATATTACTTATGTCAATTACATAAGCTACATAAGCCTCACATCTTATTCAGATTAGTCATCTCATTGTCACCATTAAAATGATACTAGTTAAGGAACTTAGCTCTCTAATTACTGTGACCACACATCTCTTAACTGTCTTAAGGTAAGCCACTTCTATTGACAATCAACTACTGCTTGGTCTTTAGACAACTAGTACATACCAAGAATGAAATGAAATTCATTGAAGGGAAGTTCAATAAGATCTGTTGAGAATACTTGGTCTTAGACTACTAGAGGACACTTTTTGTATATTATATTTACTACCATATTCTACCTAATGAGATTGCGAAGTAGGATGTCTATGTCCATGGGTTCAGGTTCTAAACTCCTATCTCATGCTCGTGTGGTACAGATATATGAATGAGTAAATCTTAGGTCAATTAATGCTAAAATAGAGGTATAAAAAAAAAAGAAAGTACTAGTGATCACATTAGGAGCCTCAACTTCCTCTTAGGCTCATATAGTATATTAGCGAGTTAGTGCTCAAACCTCTGATCTTATCCTCAAACTTGTGCCTAGCTTGTCATTCTTACTCTCCTTTTAGCCTGTACTAGGTGTTAGAGATAGGGCTTAAAATTGAATAGCCTATACCTACCTCTGAGGGTAATCGCTTTGATAATGATCTCTTGACCCACAGACAAAGCACTCTTCCTATCCAGTCTACTAACAATGTCCCCAGTGTTTCTTATTGCATATCCCACACACTAAAAGTGCACTTTTTGCCATAGATACTAAAGCACTAGTGGGCTTCTATGGAGGTTGAGGCCTAGATTGAGGTGTCTGTCTTGACCTCTAAGTCTAGCCTTTAGGTCTTGCTATAAGGCTTGAGTACCTTTCTACTCCTTGCTTATACCAAGTGCTAAGCTAGTATATTACATAGTGAAAGGCCTTTTCTTTTGGAAAATTTTCCTCTTTTCTTTTTCTATTTCCTCTATCACATTGGCTATTGACACCAAGGAGGAGAATTCTCAAACCTTGGTGATATCTATTTGCATTGTAAACTCTACATTGAGGCCTTTTTCAAACCTTTTATAATGCTCCTCCCTAGTGGGCACAAACTCCTCTACAAATCTACTCTGTCGAGTGAAGTCTTTCTCGCACTCAGACACCAACCTATGCCCTTGATTCAAGTCTAGAAACTCTTCTCACTTCTTATCCAAGTAGGCCTTTGATATGTATCTCTTTCTAAACTCCTAGAGAAAGAAATATTAGGTAAGATTTGCTATAGCCTTCCTTCTTTAAGTGGTGTCCCACTAATGAAAAGCTTCTTCCTAGAGGATTGAGGTGGCATATTTTATATTTTCTTTTAGGTACACTCCAGTTGCTCTAAAATCTTGATTGTATAGTTTAGCTAATACTCAACCCTAGTTAGCATTATCCTCTACTATTCTAACAAAGTCTAGAGCCCCCATCTTTTTCACCCTCTCCAAGTATATCTTCTGTAATGCTACAGGGTGTAAGGGTTGTGCTAGGTTAATGGTGGAGCTACTGCTGTGATGGTATGCTTGAGCAAATCAATAATCTATTATAACAATGCTAGTGAGGCTTGTGCCTATGCTTGACATGTTGTATTTCTTAGCACTAGAGTGGCCATACTTTCCTTAGGTCCATGTATTGTTGTTGGTGCATGACTAGCCACCCCTTCCTCGTACTTTGGTAGGGCCTATTCACTCATTGCAACTCACTACAAAAGAATAGATAATTAGCCTTATATAGTGTAGTTTAACTTGACATAGAACCTTAGACCATAGCACTCATGCATATGACACCTAGAACTAGCTAAACCTGCTCTGATACCACCTAATGAAACACCACCTACCTGGTCCCTAATAGGACTAGATAAAAGATGCTACTTTCTTGAAGGTTTCCTATCCTGAACCTACCCCACCTATCATTTCTTTAACTTTTATAGACCCGACACCTTAATCACTATTATCAGGTTCTTTTGCTATAAGTTATCTTTATTATTACTTTATTATCACTTTATTTACATATAATAGTTACTTTAGTAGATAGTTGCCAATAAAGACAATTTAATAGAAATTTTGGCTGCATAACGGCTGCTTAGTGGAAATCCAAAAATTCTAAACCTACAGAAATGCACTTTTATAGTCATTCTTATCCATCTCATATCTCTTAGACCCTCTAGTCTACCAAAACTCAACTCAACATCAATCAATTAAACACAAACACACACAAGGGTCTCAAACTTGCCTATTAACAACATCAAGCATGCACAATATCTCAACACATATATATAGAACTTATGTCATCACTTAGAGACCAACATGTGGCAAAACATGATACTTAACTATATACATGATTGGGTCCTAACCCTATACATACATGAGTGCCCTCTTCTGTTAAAACTCAAAGGGAACATAAAAAGTATACCCTAGAGGACTGAACAACTATATTAGAATCTTGAGATTGGACATAACTCTAATACCTTTTACCTGCACATCGAAACTTGACACACTGAGCATACACTCAGTGATTTAATGTAATATAAATTACAATAGGCAAACATGCAACACACATAATACAACTCTTTTCAAATTAAGTATATTTAGTACATATCATCTCGATTATATATGAATTAAGTCACATTAAGTCTGGTTCAATAATGTGTCATTGCCTAGCTTTATTTACACATCCTATCATGTTCTTTTGATTTTAATTAAGAATGTGTAGTTTATCTACCATATTATATGTCTTTATGCCTTATTATTCTATTTAGGCCCATACTAGAGAGACTACACTTCAAAACATTAGATAAAAAGGGATCAAGTTGAGTAGTGGTCCACATTTTAGACCTCAATAGCTACACCTACCCATTTTCACCTAATAGTAAGGATCAGCTTATAAGAACCTCCCAAATCAAAATGGCAGGGATTGATCCTGGTGGACCTCCTAATAGTAGGGATAATAGAGATCAGCCCCGAAGGACCTCCCAAATCCTAAATACTAAACATACTTAGGTGGATAAAAAGGATTAGCCTTGTAGGACCTCCCAACTCCAAAAAAATATGGGTAAGTAGTGCTCAATCTGTGCGGACTTCTTAGTAACTAGGATGGCCGAAGTGAGTCAATGTGAACATCCCCAATAACCTTAGATAGTAGAGATTAGTCCATATGGACCTCCTAATGCCTAAGTGTGTAAGGCTCACTAACAAAACCTCGATGGCTGCACCCACTATATCATACACATAGGTAATATCCCATATAGATCAAAACCCCTAACAGCTGTTAATTCGCTAGTTGACTAGTCAACCCATTCAGTGGGTGTCTAACTAAAATGGGCTAACCTAGTTACCATTTTACATCCCTAGTTATAGATCCTTTAATGTGTGTTTATTTTAGTAACTTATTGTCATGCTATTTACGTGCCTATTCTATTATCACATGATAAATAGTTATAACCCATTATCACTATCATGATACTATTCATTTGGTCAAATTCCTGACATCTATAATTCTAGCAATTAAGCCCTCTATTATTGGATTCATGTTACCTCATGTGAAGTTACTCAAAATCACATAAATATTACACATTGTTGTCATTTCATAATGATTCACATAACCATATTTGCCTTCTTTAATTTACACATTTGCCTTCTTTAATTTACATATTTACATGTGCCATTTCTTCATAATATCCACTACCTCTCACCCTGTATACCTCATAGCTAAACCACATTCAAGTACCCATAATTTATTTCTTACTAATTTTACTACACACACATGGTTTATACTTATATCTTATCCTAGTTATATTACCATTACATGTTAATTACACATGCACACACATATTTCCCTTTGACACATCATTTGACCATACACTCACATAGAATCTCCCCATATTTAAGCATCACATGGCTCACTTGTCACAATCACATATCCATTCCATGCCATTACACTCATATACATATAACATGTTATTTCCTTACACACTAACACATACACATATGAACACTAACACAATTAACAACCTATATAACATTAAACTCACATACCTAAAGTGTTAAAATCTTTTAATCCACCTCTTGAAGGCTTGGATCACTTCTCTTATTTGATATTCTTCTCTTTCCCTACAAACATGCACCATTTAGGGTTTTGAAAAATTCTAAAAATTCCTATATAACTCCAAATCAAAAACTATTTACATGTCTAATCATGGTGTATTTAGTACTACCTAAACCAAAAATAAAAATTGAGAATGAAGTACTTCTACTCACTTTAGGCACTATTCATCAAGTGCACTTGCCTCTTAAATTAGGCACTTTTTTCAAATTCTATTAATCGAAGGAGTCTTAGGAGATTATGGAGGTAAAGATTGAAGTAAAACTTAAAGAAATTGGCCTTTGATTAAGGGAGAAGATAAAGAAAAAAATAGAAGAGAGAGAGAGAGTGAAAAAATGGCATCGACTTAAGGAGGAAGAAGGGAGATAGAGGCTAGTTTGGCATATGTGGCACCTCCATTATGTCCCACCTTTTATATTAAACATTTAAACGGCTTGAATCGCACCACGTGTCGATTTGATGGTCTGTTTTATTCTAATTTTGTTTTAAGCCTTAGAAATTCAAAATAATTATTCTAGGCCTTTAAAAATCATATATTTAGTGCCAAAAATTCTTAATAGTGCCCATTAAAGGTCCTTTAAAATCTTAGATCAAAACTCTAAAGGGAACTGAGTTACTATTTACTCACAAAAATATGAAATTTTGAATAATTATTAAACAACCTCAGGAAATTAAAATTTCTTCACCAATAGATTCTTTGGAATTTTTAACATATGAGGTATGCCATTTTTATGAATAGTATGTCCCTCATGGCCATCAAAAGGTGCTCTAAATGCTTAAAAGACACTATTTATGCCACGGGAGTACTATTTATGAAACTAAGATTCTCGAGCATTATAAAAGGTGGTTCATACATGATAATGATAAGATTATATGAAATTAACCTTCTAAGATGTCTTAAGGCTAGGTTAGTATAATAGAATATAAGTGATTAGTTCACCCTATGGCAATTTATGAACTGTGGGCATTCCTTGTAAGTGATCACTTTTCAAGCTTTTGACTTTATAAAAGGAATATTTTCAAAAAGGGCATTAAGAAAAAAAAGAGTAAAAAAGCTCAATGATATAAGACTTAT
>CANXYI010395046.1:0-18055 GCA_948208565.1 Hura crepitans | reverse complement strand
ATGTCATGAAATTACACATTATATTTTATATGTTTGCTAACTTCTTAGTCATATAATTATTTATTACATGTGTCTATGTGGACTACAACTCCTTATGAAAAGGGTTTATACGGACTTATATCGTCGATCAGAATATTCAATTATGGTTAAAGCATACAAGCTATGTGAATATGTATGAGAGATTGTTATCTCACTCCTACAATTGAAATAGGGATCATAGATGACAACCTCCCCTAATTAATTAATCCTTAGAGATCATTGAAATTAAAGAAGATAATGAGTTTACATGAAGAAAATGACCTCAGAACTTACCTTGATAATGGCACCAAGCCGTAAGACCAAAGGTAGAATTTTAGAAGAAAGAATTATTTAGTAATGGCTATAGGACTAGTAAAGTGAATCCTGCAATGGAGTTTATGCCTTAAACTCATAGTAAATTGGGGTTTTTTTTCAATTTTCTTCATCTCCACTCTTTAAGAGAAGTAGGGTATTTATAAGGCTTTTAAAAGGCTCTATCATTCAGAAAGAAAGGAGTTCCAGTCAAAATAGATGATCAAAATCCTATTTGAAACACTAGTTTCTAGAAGCTTATAGTGACAAAGTATTTATGAACCAAATTGTGGTATCAAAATCCATACAAACTTAGACTTTAAAACACCTAAGTCAGTCATGGGCTATGGGCCCTTCTAATCAAAATAGATTAATGGAACTTCAAGTAGACAAAGATATGGGTTCGTATGAATAAGTCTAGATAAATATTGATATGATTCAATTGTGGGTTGGTCCATGTGGACAATGACTGTAATGACCCGAAAATCCTAACTATCATGAATAGCACTTCTCAGGATGAATAGTGCCTCTCGAAACTCGAGTCACACTTAGTAGTCCATCAAGGAATATTAATTATGAGAGAATTTTGGGTGAAGTATGAAGTCAATCCAAATTTTGTTCAGATGGCTAAAAATGATAAACAAGATTTTGCAACAGTGTCCTATGAATAGTGCCATAGGCAAAGCTAAATTGTAAAATAAATAAAAAGTTGCTCAAAATAATTTAAGAATTATAGAACCTAATACTTAAATATTTCAAAAAGTCTATTGGCGTTGGAATTGGAATTTTTAGATATCAGAAAATAATTCTTTTGAATTTTTAATTGAGTAATTATGTTGATTTTCCCAATTTCCTTCATTTTTCGAACTCGGGATTTTGGTGATCTATAGAACCTTTTTTTATCTAATTTTTGGAGGTGTTAATTGTTTAATTTAGATTCCTAAGAGGGGTGAAAATAAATTCGAATGGAAGAAAAAATTTAATAATTCAAAAACTATAAATACCCAATTTAATTCTTTCTTTCTCATTTTTCTTTCTTTTCTTTTCTTTTTCTCTTTTCTTTTCCTCTTATTGCTGACAACTATACCAGCCTCTGTCCTCTCTTTTTCTTTTTCAATTAACACCACCCACCTCTAGAAATTTGTGATAGATGAAATGCCCATTGAGTTTTTACATAATGCTTTGATGAGCCTGAGGCTCCGTTGTATTTGATATGTCATTTTGATGAGTTTAGAGGGTTAGGAGGACCCATGTGTTTGAGAAATTGTTGTGCCATGATTATAAAAGTGTTTTTTTAGTAGGTACTATTTGGGAAAGTGTCCCGATACAGCCGTTATGCTACCAAAATTCTAACATGATGACCCTACTAGTTACCTTATAATGTGTGCCAAAACTGTTTTCACATTTTTACATTTTCTTAAGTTTTAAAATGTCTTAAGAAATAAAAAGTTTTAATTGGGACAATTTTTTATATATGGAATTGGAATACCGTTAGGCATTGTGCACATCCACTATTCGATCCTATGTACAGAACAAGTGGCAGGCGTCACAATGACTTAAGCTTATTGATGAGTTCATGTGATCTTAGCTGTAAGATTGCTATTACCAAGTCTGTGTGGACTAGGTTTTTAGTTTCCTTGTCTTGTGGCATGGACCCATCTCTAGTTATCATTAGTGGTCATAAAACTAGGGTGTTTATAGTTACCCCCACTTTGGTGTATGCTATGGAATGCAAAATAGAATAGTGCATGCCAAAAGTAATCAAGTTAGAAATACTTAACTAATTAGATCAAATTTTGTGATGGTTGTATAACCGACTCAATGTTGGATTGGCTTGTAAGGCAAAACCTGAGGTAGTTGGATTTGCTTGTGAGGTTGAAAGGGAAGTATTTGCATTTGCTTATGAGGCTAAACCTGAAGTAGTTGGATTTACTTACTAGGCTGAACTCGAAGTAGTTGGATTTGTTAAATTCTAATGATGGATTGGTATAAAGTTGAACCACCCATACTAGATTAAATATAAAGAGCAAGGATGTTGAATCTAGAATAAATGAAAAGAAAGTATTGGATTGACTCGATTATCCTTTCAAGATAGTTATGGTGAAATTGGTAATTTTGCTTTCTTTTGCTTTATCAACTTGTCATTTCTCTAATAATTGACTTTTGGAATTGAATTATTAGATAAAGAGAAAAGGAGAAAGTCTAAGCTTAAATGAGAACGAATAACTTTTAAGGATGTTCAAGGCAACTAAACTGTCATTTAGGTTTTAGATCAAATGGATTGGAAGGTTGATTCTAATCCATTGATCTTTGGGCTTTCCTTTAATGAAATCAATATATCAAAATTGACAATAGTGTTTGCTATCTTTAAACAACTAACTTTGTGTTGAAGAATGGATTAAGTTGGATTAAGTTCGTAACACTTTGATCAAATATGGTAACATTAAAAGTGAGTTTCCTTTTTTATAAAAGTTAGCTTCTAGAGTTAAACTTGTAATAAAATAAAGTTTGTTTAATCAAGTTTTATTAGTTGTAAATTGAATAAAACTTAATTAACCAAATCTGATATAAAACATGAAAAATTGTTCTCTTAATTGTACAAATGCTTCAGCACATATGAAAAACAAATATAGTGATTTATAGAATCTAAGTAGACTTGAAGTGATTTGAAATGGAGTCTGAATCTATTTTATTAGTTTGACAAACAAAATGAAAATAAATTGACCAATTTTAACCAAAATAGTTTTTAGCATACTATTTTGTTAAAATATCTAACTTGACCAAAAAGGCTACTTATTATAGCTTCTACTTTTCATTTTTCTTTTGTTTCAATACCATTTATGCGAAGATAGGGATTAGTCCATAGTTTGAATGAATTTTTTTAGTGAGAAAAAATTCATCTTTTATACAAGGAAATGTAGTTATATATTCTTCATAAATAAGCTTGCCAATTATTACCTTTATGTATTCAAGACATTATTCAAATTGATTGATCATTTCATCATTAGAACCAAAAGATGTTTGTGCATTTAAATTGATTGATCTTGCTTAATAAAACAAATGTTTTTATCTATTTATTCTTGTATGATTTTGGTATTGTTTTTCATTTTTTTTCTGTTTGGGCTTGATTTGCCATTGATTTAGCTAGGTTTAAGTTCTTTTAGAACCCTTAGACATGCTAGATCTATATGAAAAAAATGAATGTCTTTTAGGTTATGTAAATCCATGCGAACGTTGTTATGAGATGTGCTTAGGAGAAGTTCAAACAAATGTCATGCTAAAGTGAATTTAATAAGCCTTTGTAGACAAAAAGTAAGGTTAAGAGCTGACTAAATCCATACAGACGTTATACTAGAACTTAACTAATTAGTCTATGTGGAAATCTTAATAGTTTCAAAACTACTGCCCTTCCCTCTTCTTTTCCACTTCACCTCTTTTACTTTATTTTCTTCTTTCGATGGTTTTCTCCTTTTTTTCTCTAGTTTCTTCCCATCTCTCTTAGATAAAGGACCCTAAAATGTCCCCTTAACTTCCTCCTCTTCTTTTGAACATGTTGTGGCTACTGAGGAGATGTCAGTGGCATTGCTGCTACTAACTCTAGCGGTCCATTTTCTCCTCCTCCATCGATGGAGACATCCATGCCTATTCTTAAGGGCTTTGTGCCCTCAAGGATGATGAATTAGCCTCATAATGACACCTCTATGAATGAAATCCACTTTGGGGACACAATTCTAATTTTGTCAAACTTAGCTCATCACATTTGCTTCAAAGTCTATCTATAGGTATGCCTTCACTTTCTATGTGAAAATTTTGGTGCTTTAACTAATTTTCTACCATTTTCTCCTTTTTAGAACTATTTATGGTTCAACAAGTCTATGTAGATTATATTAGTCTAGGATAGAAGTCCATGTAACCTTGTAAAGATAGCGATAATGGGTCTATGTGAACATGAATCATAGGATAGACTTTTAGAAATTAATGGAATGATAGTTTGTGCTTTTTGTGTGTGATGTCAAGTGAAGTCCGTGTAGACTATGTATGTACATGAGTAGGGTCCATGTGAACATCTTATTATATGGTATGTAGCCCATATGGATTTGTGAAGTCAACAACTTTTGCTTTTTGTTATTCTATTTCTTATGGTTAAGTTATGTTTTTCGTGTGTACTTAGAAAGGTCCATGTAGATCAAGGTAGGTATTGGTCTATGCAAACTTATTTTGGCCTTATCTTATTATTCGTCTGTGCGGACATGGTCATGACATCCTGTAGTCCGTGTAGAATTTTCTTTACTTTATGAATGCTTCATGTTGTGCAAATTCTTACCTATGCTACTTCTTTTGTTACAGATGCACCTTAAGTGCTAGATGACTTTGTTCGGGCCTCAGTAGTGGTTTTCTATCATGCCCACCTCAATAAAGAAGCTAGTGAGGCTTACGGCCTTTTAGACCTTTCTAGATCATCTTGTAGGAAGAGATTTTAGGAGGGACTTATAGGTTTTAAAGGCTTCTGAATAGCTAGATAGACACCACCCACACATTCCACATGTTATTTAGGGAGCTAATGATCACACCCTTCAGCTTGGCCTTTATCACATGTGTGCCTTGCAATAGTCATGCCATTGCTTTTAATACATACTATCACTTCACCACTCTCTGGCTCTAAGAGGTGAAAAATTTACTCAGCTTCATGCCTTAGGATCAATTTAAAAGCATTCACTACACTGATTTGTATAAGAGGTGGATTGATGCCTCTCCTTTGGGCTAGGCAAAGCTTGATTAGTATGCCCATTCCTTCATCCTTTACTATAGGCCCTATATTATTTGCTAATGCCAATGACAATGTGAGTTGGAGTTTTTTGCCTAGCCTAGAGAGCATTGAGTACATAGGGTCTTACAATTACTGTTCCTCCTCTCTTGGATGGATGTGTAGGAGCCTAGATATAGCAATACAAACTAAAAAAAGCCATCAGTTTGTCTACGGCTTCATATCGAGGGCATTGGTATGTAACTTTACTTTATTGTTTGCTTTATTTCATCTGAAGCAAAGGCATAATATCTTTTATTCTTTTGTTGTAGGTTTGGGCATATGAACTCTATATGTTTTCCCAACCTTATCAGCTTGTTGTCCTTTGTTGATACTCAATGATGGATAGGTGGGTGAGGTTGGCTTCAGGGCATTAGAGTGCCTCCTCTTGAGGTAGCATTAATAATACCTAAGCTCTCGAGCTTGGACTAATGTAAGTGTTCTTGTAATCATGAATAAGGTGTTACTATCTTATTTCTGATTCTTAATTGGCACTTACCTAATTTTATAGATTGATTTGGCCTAGTGGGTATTCCCCCTCAAGAAACACCTAACTTCTTGCAATTTGCCTAAGAATTATCCACTTACAGGGTGTTATTGACCACTCCATAGGCTTATTCCTAGTACATAGGGGAATGTGTGCTAAGTTGGCACATGAGGATTGATGCTTGCCATGTTCCTCAAAGTCCTCATGATGCTATGCTATTTAGGAGGTACATTAATGATTTGGTCTTCATCCAGGAGATGACTATTAAGCTTCCTAGAGGTACATTAGTGGTGGTTAATGGCGAGAGCTATCCCTCATAAGCACTTGGACATTTATTGCCTCGAGTACCTTATATACCTAATCCCTCAGTTCAGATATTTTTGAAGCATTTCTTAATTTCTTGATCTTTTGATGTTGTTTTTAACTTTGTTTGTCTTAGAGGCCTCTGCTCGTACTCCTAAGGCTAAGCCTTCTTCTTTAAGGAAGAGCATGAGTAGTGCCCTCGATTCCAGTGGTCCTTAATTTTTACCTCCTCTTACTCGTACATCAATTGGTGAAAGGGGTCGAGGTTGATCTTTTACTACTCTTGCTCTAGCTGTTAATTCAAAGTCAGTGCCAAGCAAGGTTATTGGGACACTGATAGATGTGCCAAAGTTAGGTTATATGTGCTATAAGTTTGATGAAGAGATAACCTCAGTGTGGCTCAAGATCAAAGATAGTTGGCATGTGCCCTTTGAGCCTACAAACACCTCATTGGTAATCTTTCCCATGTCCTTATTCTATTGTTTATTGACTGGCATTCTTACATTATTTACTCACTTTGACAAGTTAGAAGAGCTCATGTTTAGAGGATTGCTTAAGTAGTGGAGGCATTTAAAAGAGCCATGATTAATGAAACTTATGCTTTCTCAATGAGATTTCTTACAATTGTTAGTTATTCATGAAATGCATGGAATGTTAAAGAGTTTTGATGCTTTGATCCCTCATTCCTTTTTGCATAATGAGCTAGCTAGAAGAGTGGCATCACTTTAAATTGCATGAAGAAAGGTGTGGACCTTAAAGTTGGCTAAGAAATCGGTGTTTTCTTTGGATGATAAGGAGATAAAGAGTAAGGAAGAGGAGGAATGAAGACTAAAAAATGCCTATGTCTTACATGTTTTATTTTATTTTTGTATATAAAGCCTATGGTTTACACATGTTTGCATATTTGTTACTGCTTTTTCTTTCCTTTTTGGATTTTTTGGATCTTATATATGTTGGTTTTGTAATTACAAGCTTTTGAATTTACATACACCTTTTCATATATACAAATGTCAAAAGTAAACATAATTACAAAGAAATTCCTAAAGAGATAACTTTATAATAATAGTCTTCCCTTAAGTCTATACAAGGAATCTTACCACAAAAGTCTGTGCAGATCAACTCTTACTTCAATAAAAGTTCACACGAACATGAATAATGGGTGTCTGTAAGGATATAAGTTGAGCTATTTTAGGTAGACTTGATGCTAAACAGTTGCATGGGAATAGCTTGAAGTGGTTCGTGCAAGCATGTAGGTTAACCTACCTTAGGTGGACATCATGTTGGATCATCGTGCTAATGTAACTTGAGAGAATCCATGAAGATATTGATATCGATCTACTCTATCATTAATCCATGGGATGTTATAACATGTTTAGGATATTCCTTATACTTATCACATTGTGATGTTATGATTTTGGTGCTTATAAACACCACTTTTCTTAGTGCTTTTTGTCATAACTCAACATAGATCATTCTTTCACCTATCAACTATCAAAGATTTTTAATTCCAAGGCCACTTGGTATTCCCCAGTTCTTTCCCCCCTTTTTTGCTATTATATTCTTAAGGAAAGTGAAGATAGATTTCAATTTTCTATATGTTGGTTCCTACTATTAGGACCTAATTTTTCATGTTTTGCACTTCAACCATCAAGAGATTTCCCTTACACCTGATAAGTTTGTTGGCATTCTCAATTTGGACTTTTCTTTGAATACCCCTATCATTCTTCATTCTTTTAAAGATCAATACCCTTTGGACACTATACTAGCCTTAGGAATATCTCCTTTATTAGCTCAAAAGATTATCTTAGGCACAGGTCCTATTTCCTTAAAAGTGATTCTAGATTCCATTGGTTAATTTTTGTTTGGTTCTTCGGAATAGGCCAAATGTATCTTGTTATATATCTTTATTGACTTGATAATGATTACTTATGAAAATAAGCATTGTGATTAAAAAATGGTCCAAGTGTTGATTGGAGTTTATTCTGGGAATAATCTATTAGGCGTTATTTTTGCTAAGGCTATAACTTATTTTTGCCTAGATAACCCATTTTGGGTTTTCTCCTTAACGGACTTTACATTAACTTTTACCTAGTGCACCTATAAAGGCTTTCCTATTAGTAGGTTTGTTATCCTAATTTTTGTGTAGTGTGCCTATAAAGGTTTTCACACTAGTGGGTTTGCCAAATTTTTGCTTAGATGGTCTGATTTGGATTTTCCAACCTAATAGTTTTTTTTAGATATGCTTACAAGAGAAATTGAAGCTGCTTATTGAGTTGTTTGAAAGAATTTAGATCCAATATACCCCTAATCATCATTGTGATAGAAAAAAATTGAGACGAAATTTGGCACTAGGGAAATATGGACTATATGGCTTGGTGTGACCAGTGTACATGAGATTTAATAGATGTGCTCTTAGTGGAAGATTTCTCATTTTTCTTCATCTTGCCATTCAAGCTGTTTCCATTAGTCAGATTAAGGCGTGTAACCTTTTATGTTCCCCATTGAATTTAGAGGCAATTTGGTTTGAAATAGGGGTTCCTCCTAAACCTTTAGCTCCTAAGGTGGAGCACTAGTTTGACATTTTGTTTAATGCCCAAAAAATCCCAGTGTTATTAATAATACTTTAATACATCCTAGGATATAAATAGTGTTTCCTAAGACACAAGTCACACTATTGTAACTAAATGAAAGTATTAATCATAATATAATTTTGAGAAAACTTTGAAGTAAAAACAAAGTCATTTAGATGGTTAATATGACAATTAAGATTTTACGATAGTGTCATATGAATAGTGACCTAGTTTTAACTAAACCATAAAATTTTCAATTTTTGCTCAAAAAATATGAGATCGATACAACTTGATACTTAAATATTCTAAATAAGCCATTAGCATTAGAATTGGAATTTTTATAGATCAAAAAGTGTTCTTCTTAATATCAAGTTAAGATTTTTTAATGTTGATTAATTCAATTTTCAAGCAAGGGTTTTAGAGACTTTTAGGACTTGGTACAAGTGATTTTATGGACTTATATGGTGTTAAATTAGGCTGAATTTAGGGATATAATATTTGAAAGAGAAAAAAGGAAAAAGGAGAACCATTAGATTGGGAAAGAGAGAATTTTGATAATTGATTTTATTGACCAAGTCAAAGGTCAACTAAGACCCTTTAAAATGATCAATATAGGAATAATGGCAGCCCATCTCTTTCCTCCCTTTTCCATTTGCAGCTGGTGCCACTCCAAGCTCCCCCCCTCCATTTTTTTTCTTTCCACCCTCAATTTTACTTCTCTCCAACCCTATTCAACCCTCTTAATCTCACCTTCTATGGTCCTTAGCACCCCTCCAAGGTAAGAAAACTATATTTAATTGGTGAATTTTAGTGACAAAAAAGGGAAGTGAATAGTAACTCAAATTTTATAAAAGTAAGTTTTTTCAATCCAACATTTTTTTAAGGTCCCTAGGGTGACTAAGAAGGGTTATATAAGGTTATATTTTATTTTTAGACTTTGTATGATTTTATACAAATTTTGACACAAACTTACTTGTAATTGTAGAAAAAGGTGATCGAGGGAAAAGCAAGGGAAAAGAGAAGATTTAATCAAGCCTATTAAGTGTAAAAAGACTAATTATAAATGTGATTAACATTATATATATATTTATTATGCATTTGATTGAATTAAATTAAAGAATGCGTGTATGTAATAAATGCCTATGAATGTGTTTTGGTGGATTTGAGTTAATGATTATGATATTGGGTTATTATGATTATGAAAATTGTATGTGATTGGTAGAATGAAAAAGCTATGGCCATTATGTAATGGTGTCCAAAATATGGAGGATGAGGAATTAAGTGTGAATTTGTGTGTTATAATGATAAGAGTACATGTGTAAGATAAAATGATCATTTATGCTTGTGATGTGTTTATAATGAAATAAATGAAAAGAATGTGCTAAGTATGCTTATGGATTTATGTTGGCCTAATTTATCATGGCATTTAATAAGAGTTATAAGGTGGCTTGCATGCTAAAATAAGAGGGAAATGATGTTTTACATGGTTAATTGGCTCAAATGTGATAAAATGAGGTTATGTGATTATAAAAGAAAAATATGAGTCATGAATAATTTTGATAAGGATTGAGCATGAATCATTTTAAAATAACTAATGAAGATATGAGATGTGAAGATGAGTATAAGCATGAGGTAATCAAATGATTATGTAAAAATATGAAATTTAGAGCATAACATGAGCATGGAAAATATGAACCAAGGAAATGTTTCTAAATAAGTGACTCCTAATGAAGCTAATGGATGTTTTTATGACTAAATTCATATTGAAAGTTTATGAGTGTATATGTATGAGACATTGATGAATAAGAAGAAATATGCATATGGCTTATTCATGTTATGGTCAAATGGCCTAACAAGTGTATTTGAGCAATGTTGTTGATGTATATGTGTCATATGAGGTTTATGACCTGTGCATGATGGTCTATGCAAGCCATTTGAGCATGTACAATTATTATGATGATCATAATGTATATAATAGAGGTTATGTATTAGAAGAAAAAAAGGCTAAGTATTAAAGCATGTAAGATAATACTACATCATGGTAATGTTCAATTAAGAAATAAAAATGCTACTTTGCATTAGAAAATAATGAGAATGAAAGTAAACACTTCAATATGTATTTTTTCCTTGTATGGTCGAATGGCCTATATTGATATCGATAATGTTTTAATCATTCATCTAGTAGTTAAGAAGAAATAATATGCATATATTACTAATGGTGTATGACACAGAAAAATTGTGCTTTAACTAGCAAGATTAAAAAATCATAAATTGTTTGTGATGACATTAGAAATTTTATAAAGCAAGTAATATGATAAATCTTTTAAGGTCATTTATATGGCCAATTATATAATAATGATACCAAAAAGAATTTAAGAAGAAGAAGAAGGAATAAATATTATTTTAGCTTATATAAGTAGACAACCTAGATTGTATAGGTTAACCAGTCAACTAGGGAACATAGCAATTGCTAGGGTACAACTGTACCTCATTTCAACCTTCGAGTCTAGTAGATTTTGACCTTCGAGTCCAATAGATTTCGACCTTCGAGTATAGAAGATTTTGACCTTCAAGTCAAGTAGATTTCGACCTTCGAGTCTAGAAGATTTTAACCTTTGGGTCTAATGAGGACCTTTGCAGTCCAGTATGGCCTCTGTGGCCTAGTAGTCCCATTATCTAGTTTTAGGCTTTTGTCTTTAAGTATGGATAGGTAGAAATAAAGGAGATAATAAGATTTTAAATTTATAACTATTTAGCATAACTATGTTTATCAATTTCTATAGTTTTAACCATGAATATCATATGTGCAAATTAGTTGCTTTAGTTATGTTTTAAAGTGTTTATACTTGTTTATCATATCAGTGAAAGAATGTTAATCTACATACACCTAAATATGATATAATTGTGTGAATTATTATTTTGAATATGTTTAAGATGAAAATGAAATAATTGTATGAAAATAATGAGTATACATATATCATGTTGATCACACCACTAAGTAATTCGCTTCGCGCATCATTTTTATTTTTGATGCATAGGTTAAAAGACCAAATTAGAGTCAAAGCCTCAATATCCAAAGAAGATCAAATGAAGCTTTTCATCTTGGTATTTTGTTTTTATGTATATTTTTGTGTAATGTATGCCATATAGAGGCACTATTGTATAGTCTAAAGGGATTGGGCCTAATCTAGTAGTAGATGGTTTTTTAATTCCTTATAAGTGGTTTGTAAACCTATTAAATATGCATGGATGTTTTTACTTACATGTATGATATCTCTTCCTATCATATGCTAGATGAATGTTGAGATTCAATTTTGAGGGTTAGATAGACCCAGATAATGATGAGTTATGTTGTGATATATAGAAGTGTTGTTTTATGCAGATTACTATTTGGGATGGTGCCCCAGTACAGCTATTATGCTGCTGGATTTTTGACTTGAGGACCCTATTAGTGTACCTGGTAAAATGATTTTTGATTATTCATATTTTTATAACCTTACACATGTAAATTAAGTTTTAATAGCAAAGTTTTAGTTTATAATAGTTTTTAGTAAGAGTAGCATCTACTGTATGTGTCACTCTTCATTCGATTTTGATGTATAGATCGGGTAAGAGGTCATATTTTATGTGTTCTTATCTTGATTTATAGAGAAATCATTCAGTGTTGAAGTATGTGCCTAATCATAAAGCTAGTGTGACACCCTTTACCAAGTTCCTACATCGGTAAGCGAGAGGTGGCATATAACTGGCTTCCAAAACTTACTATACATTATATCTTATCTTATCTTACTTATGTCCAATAAGATCTACCTCTTTCTTAAGAATTAAACAAAACTTAACATTATACTTATAAAAATTAGTCCTAATAAACCTTATTATAGCGATACTATTCCAGATC
Source organism: Hura crepitans (assembly GCA_948208565.1). Taxonomy (NCBI): domain Eukaryota; kingdom Viridiplantae; phylum Streptophyta; class Magnoliopsida; order Malpighiales; family Euphorbiaceae; genus Hura; species Hura crepitans. Next base: position 5,663 of record CANXYI010395046.1, on the reverse strand, counting down.
ATGTCAAAAATTTGATAGTATAACATCTATCCAATGACACTAGCCTAATCAGTAACCTTTATAAAAAAACACTTATATAATAATATACAACTCATCTTTATACTCTGTGATCTATCTGATCACTCCAAAACCCCCATTTAACATCTCTTCCTTATGCATACATAGGAAAACATATGAAATTCATAATCATATCAAACATGTATACACTATGCACCCTAATCCCCCTAATCCTCTTTACATACATAAAATATTACATACTTAACAAACAAAATGTCAAAATACCATTACATGCTAGAGCCTTAGAATAAGTTAGGCGTCCCTTTTTACCTTGATGTCAATTCAAAGCATGAACCCATTTTTATTGAATTTATGGGATTGTTAAAGGTGGCATCAAATCCAAGTCTCTTACCTATAAGGTATATTAATGGTGAGACAAAAGATAGACTTATTGTGGAGGGACCATGCTTGGATGACCATAACTTGTGCCACCTAACCATGGACCCATGTAATGACCAATAGCAATTTCCCTTAGGTTTCCAGGTTAATGTTGTGTTGTGTGCTATGTGGGCTAATATATGTGAAAGACGGCTTAGTCATCCCGAAATGTTGTTCCCTTTGGGCCTTTTCAATCGGAATAGGCTAGACCCTGCTTTTGGTTTGATTGAACATATCTAACATATATGGGCCAAATATCTTACATACATTCTTTTAAGTACGAGAGAAATAATGTTCAACTATATATTATTAATTATTCAAATCTTTTAAGGCCCTAATGTCCCGTAAGTAAGCACTCCTAAGGAAAAACACATTGACTTTATGTATGGGAAGTGATAAGAATGGAAGGCTCTTACTTGTATTTGTTATTGTGAACATTAATATGCATCTACACTTCATGTATTACCATGCATTTCATTCAACATTTTTGTGACACCCCTTACCAATTACATTTATCGAACCTAAATAAGGTGCGATACACAACCGATATCTAAACTACACTATGATAAACCTATGGAATAATTTAAAACTTTTTGTAATATCAAAACTTAATTTACATGTTTAATTTGATAAAAAATATGAATTATTAAAAACCATTTTCAAGTATATTAATTGAGCTCACTGTGTTAATAATCCAATAGTATAACGGCTGTACTGAGACACTATCCCAAATAGTAAAATATCAAAATAAACACTTCTATAAGTTCTTAACACATCCCAACAACTTTTAGGTCTATCTAACCCACCACAATATATCACAAGGCAATATTCCACAACACAAGGCATGAAATTTTATAAAAACTTCTCAAGAAGAAGAAGTAATAAGTTTTACAGCACATAATTACAAAATACATATTAGGCCCAATCCCACATGTTAACATAAGAGTACTTTCATTCTAGTTACATCACTACAAATTATACCAAAGGAAATCATAACACCCTAAAAGGTGGTAGTTTCTTGATCTCCTGTGACATCAAGGCTTTGACTTTAGTCTATTTTCCTTTAACCTATGTATCGCAAAAATAAACGTTATGTGCTAAGCTTTCAGTTAGTGGTGAATCCAACAAAATATACATTTTATGTCTTGCAATAATGCAATGCACACACCCAATTTACTTTTTAGAAACATGGTAAGAAAATAAAACTTATATTATAATAACATCCACATAATTTAATAAATAAATCTTATATGCCAAAAATAGTCATAAGTAGCATTCTAGTACAATATCAAAACCAAAAATCTCAAAAGAATACCAACGTATGAAAGAGAAGATGTAAACCCTTCTCGATATTTAATTAAGTTACATGCCAATAATTATAAGACAACAAGCCAAATTGGATAATGGGACCACAATATGCCTAAAGGCCCAAGATAATTATACCCCCAGGTATCCAAGATAATTACATTTAAAGGCACCCAAGATAAATGTACCCATAGGTACCCAAGATAATTGCACTCGAAGGTGCCTAAGATAAATGCACCTAAAGGTACCTAGCAGTTGCTCTATATACACTAGTTGATCTATCAACCTATCTAACCTAGGTTGTCTAAAAGCATAAGCATTTTAAATTTTATCCATTATATGACTAAATTAATCATGTACATATACACATTTTTCACAATAACTCGTAAAATCCAAATTCACAATTACATTGCATATATGTTTAGTTCATATGTGCTTTATACTTATAAAGCTCTCCAAAGATCCTAAAATATTTAAAGAGGTGTATAAGACCATTCGACCCAACCATAAAGTTCACTTCATATGTGTATTATTCCCAATCAAACACAATGCCATAATGCTCACCATGAACATACATTCTCAAATTAACAAGCTAGCCAACATCACTACCATAATTATCCATACGCAAATTATACACACACATGCACTTAAGCCATAATGACATAACCAAATGTTCATACATTACACAAACTCAAATTTAAAGATTTAAACCCATAGATATTTCTGCCATTACCAAAATCCCAACATAAAAACACCAACATCATATTATACCTAAAATTCATTAACTACCTTTCCTCACATACATATCTATCATATTCACAACTTAGTAAACCATAAACCCACACACAAACATAATGTAAGTTTCAGCCATACACCCTTCATAAGGATCATTAAAATCTAGCCATGCATAATTTACTCCAAAAGCATACCATTTCAACATTTCTCATAACATAATTAAACTACACATGCACACACACTCACAAACATATTTTGGCCACACCAACATCTCACTATAACCACATTCATTCATTCACATTTTACTCTATTACACAACATACTCAAACATACATATTATAACCATATTTATTACATAAAGCCAAATCACAATAAATGTCATCAAAATTAAATTATGCAATATACATTAGGTTGGATTCATATACCAAAAATTCTAATTCACTGATATGACATGATTATGCCTTCTCCTTACCCTTCAAACCACCTAATCTTTCTTTTTCTACATACACAATTATAGGCTCATTTTAGAAAATTCGTAATAAATCAAATATAGCTCTAAAAAATAAAGTAACAACATAAACTTGTTCTTTGGCACCCATAGGTCTAGAAAAATACTGAAATTGAATAAAAATGTCCGAATCAAAAACTTGTCACTACTCACCCTTACCTCAATTCTTCAAAATCTCTTGATGAAACCACTATTCCAAGCTTTCAACACGTTAAAAACCTTTAGTCCATGATATTTTAATGTTTAATGGTGAGAGATTAGCACAAATGTGATGGAAGATGGAGGAAAAATTGTAGAAATGGCTTAAGAGGAGGTGTCAGCTTAAAGAGAGGGAGAGAAGAAGTGTGGCTAAAGTGAATAGCAAATTTGACTCTAAAATTAACCCTTTTATAGGTCCCAAAATAGAAAGCTTGGATTCAATGGTTTAAGGCCCACATAATTCCTCCCTTTGAAAACCCCTTTTTAATTCCATTTTCTGTCATTTTAACCTTAATTATCACCTTTAAAAACCCAATAATCTTTTAAAATATTTTCCTTAAACCCCATAAAAATCTGTGTTCAAAAAGCTCAAAAACTCAATAAAAACGTAATTAAATAACTTAGCTCAATTTAGAAAAAATACTTCTTGATATTTAAAATTTTCAATTCTAGTGTCATTAAACTAATTAGAATTTTTAAGTATCAAGTTTTATCAATCTAGGATTATTTTGAACAAAAATTAAATTATTTTATGATTCAGTTTGCCTATGGCACTATTCACAAAACACTACCGCAAAATCTTCTTTTGCTTGTTTAACCATCCAAACGACTTCGAATTGGCTTCAAACTTTGCTTAAAATTATCTTATAATTAATACTTCTTGCTGGTCTAATTACTGTGAATTAGTTTTTAAAAACACTATTCATAAAAAGTCAAGATTTTTAGGATGTTATATTATCTTCGCACTTAAAAGAAATTTCGTGTAGCACCCTCTACCTAATCCGTACACCGGACCCGAGTAGGGAGCACCACCACATATTGATATCCAATTCCGTTACCCTCTAAAACCTAATTAATTTAAAACTTTTTGTTAATTTGTTTCATAAACAAATTTCTTAACTTATAAAGTTATAAAAACATTGAAAATCATTTGGCATGCATTACGAGGTAGCTAATGGGATCATCATGTTAAAAATTTAGTAGCATAACGGCTATACCGGGACACTTTCCCAAATAGTAAACCTATGAAAAACACTTCTATAAAAGTATACATCACATCTCAACATCAAATGGGTCCTCCTAACCCTTCAATCTTTATCAGAAAACACAGAGCCTCAGGCTCAACTCAATTAGCATTCTCACATACAACATCACAAATTATCACACAATTTATGCGAGAAAAATAAATCTTTTACAATATTACAACTTTAGTTACAAAAATAACCAAAGTTACAGATTAGGCCCAATCCCTCCGAAATCACAAGAGCACACTACCAAAATTACATTTACATCATTACACTATTACAAAATGATCAAAAATACCCATTTAGGGGCTATCTTCAAAAGTCTTCTGTGGTGTAAAAACTTTGGCTCTAATCTACTGCTCTATTACCTACATATCGCAAATAGGTAATGCACTAAGCTTTCACTTAGTGGTGTAATGACTTTAACTAGGTATAGCAATTTAAGCATAAATTTATGCAATATGTGATAAGTAAGTTATTTCAAACCATACATATGCATACATTATGATAATAACATAATTATGCAATTTGAGCACATACTTACCTTTAGAAAACATGAAAAAAACCATATTAGGTCTATATTCACAGCGTAATCAGAATTAACTATACAAATAAAGTACTCATATATTGGTCATAAACATACACATACTCTATTTTACATGGTAGTAAACATAAAAAAAAACATGCATTTTGATCCTTTACCTTACCTATACATCATTTAAAATGTACCTATCATTATTTTACACTTAATTATGCTAAAACCACATTTATCCTTTTTATTACAATTATTTGTTTATTTATGCCCATAATAAAGAGACAGCTATCCAAGGCTAGATAGTGGATAACGGGATACCCAAAGGTGCTTAAATGGTTTAGCCTAAGGCATTAGTATCCATAGATATAAAATGCATCAACCTGATGGCTCGCACATATGTAGTGCTAAATAGTGGCTCGAAAGCCGGGTGCCTATCAACACAAAAATGCATCTAACCCGTAAGCCTACTACCTGAAGGTAAACATTGTAGCTACTAATCTTAGTTGATTGGTCAACCTATCCATACTAGATTGTCTAACTATATAGGCATTATTAAACTGGTCGATTATCTTAATTTTTTTTAGACATTTTAATGCATAACATAGTTATTGTCATCTCACAAATACACTCATCCCAATGGTTATTTGCATCTCAATGAGGTCTAATCACTCATACTAGGCAACATGTGTTAACTAAAATGTAGCATAGCCAATTTTGGCTTTCACAAGCTCAAAAACACTGAGTAGCCACATAACCTAGGTGTAAAAACTAAAAAACTCATCCGGCATCATAAACATGCATTTTACCATTACTTTCATCATTAACATGCATTATAATATCATCATGGTTATGCATAACTATCATATTCAACAACACATGTCATTTTATACACATTTTTTATATTTAGCAATATACATACATA
>CANXYI010395043.1:0-16644 GCA_948208565.1 Hura crepitans | reverse complement strand
AAATAAGGATGCTAACATCTAGTTCAAAGATCTCATAGTTTTCTTTAAAATTTTGGATAAAAGGCTTCGCCTAACCTATAGTACAAAATGAAAATTTTTGAAAATAATTATAGAATACAAGCTTTCAATTCCACTATTTTTTAGGGCAAAACAGTGTCTTTTTGACATCCAAAATGGCCATTTTACTCAAATAAAAAATGGCTATTTTGGTGTTTGAAATTACTATTTTGTCTTTGATGAAATAGTCATTTTTTGCTCCATATACAGTGCCATTTTGCATTTGTAATCCTAGAAAAATTTCCTATGAAAAGTAAAAATGGCCATTTTAAGGGTGAAAATGGCCATTTCATAGAACAACCATTTTACTCTTGAAAATGGTCATTTTAGCCAAAAACGCCCATTTTCTCATACCAAAATAGCCATTTTCCACTTTGAAATTCATGTATAAAATTCAAACACCATGCCATTTTTAGGGTATTTTTCTTGTTTAGAGAAGGGCACACCAAAAAGATTAAAAAAATTTTCCAAACACCATTTTTTAGAATTTTGAAAGGTTTTATCTCTACAGGTCTCCGTCTTTTTGAGATCTTTTCCCTAAAGGCAATTATACATAGTGAGCTAATTGATTCTCCTTCTTTTTCTAGTTTTTCTCTTATCCATATACTAGTTAGGTGTGATAATTTATCAGATCTGTATCATTATTGTTGATGTTGTATTTATTCATTTATCTCATTTCATTTTATGCATTGATTATTCTTTTCATCTATTTCCTTCTGATACTAATATTTTGATCTTTTAGTGATTTAAGTTCTTTGATATGATGAGATTGATCTAATGCTCCTTCTTACCCTTTTTATCAAACATCGGTGAAATTGTATTTTAGGCAATTTCAATGTATCATTATTCTTATATGGTTAGAATGTATATTAGGTGATTTCCATGTAACTTTCATTTACTTTTTAAGGTTAAAATGTATCCTAAGTGATTGCCATGTAATTTGTTTTTCATTTTGATTCTTTGCCTGTATATTTTATGAATATTGTAACAAGTAAAAAATGATTTTTATATGTTATAAAAAATAACCCAATCAATTTATACCTAATTAATTGGTATTTTACTAATAAAATGTGTTTTGATTTTTTCTATAATAAAAGTCACAATAATAAATTCTATTTTTGTAAAATAGCTTTTAAGAACTAAAGTTGTCAACTAATCAATCACTTGACTTCATTTTTGATATTCTTCAATTCTAAGCATTTTATTTATTTTTGTAAATATGTTTTATTATTTTTCATGTGAATACATGATTTTTTTTAATTATAACACCTGCTTGAAGTCAAAAGGATAATATTATAAATTAAATTTAAAATTCCATAATAACTTGAGGTATAAATAAGAGTAAGGTTCTAAACTGCTCTAGTTTTGGCCCAACAAGGTGTTTCCCAACTCTAGTTGGGTGGCAACTCCTACCTTATAGTACCCAAATCGATCTATCTATGCTAATTGAATAATAATGGCTGAAGATTCCTTTGATTTCCTTTTCATTTTTTGAGACTCAAGGAGTGAGGTTTATGTTAAGTCTTTGACTATTTTAATTTAATTAGCCACTCGAAAAGGATGTACTCTATGAACACCATCCTATGTGAAAAAACAATGTTAGACAAGCTTAAGGGTAAGTTCAAAAAGTGTTTGTTTCTTAAGTATCCTAAAGAATCTCTTAGATATTACTTCTACCACCCTTTGGAATAAAAATTATTGTTTTAAAACATGCAGTCTTCTTAGAAAAATAGTTTCTCTAAAAAAGAGATAGTAGGAGTAAGATTGAACTTGATAAATCTAGGACCCATAAATAAATGTGAATCAACCAATTGATCCTGAGCCTATTACTTATGGTGATGAGGTAATAAAAGAGGTGGTGGAAATAGGAGCACCTTAGTACTCTACTAAAGTTAAGACTATTCTAGAGAGATATGGATTTCTCATGGATCTAGAGAAAGAATGTGATTGTAGTAAAGGATAAAGAGCTTACTATATATGATGAGGTTTTGAAGAATTCAAAATTAGAATTATGGCTTAATGCCATGAAATTTAAGATAGATTCCATGTATAAAAACCAAGTTTGGAGCTTGGTTAACCCACTTAAAGGGATAAAACCCATTAGGTATAAATGGGTCTTGAAAAAGAAGATTGACATAAAAGGTAATGTGATTTCCTATAAGGCATTCCTTGTAACAAAATGCTATTATTGAAGGCAATGAACTAACTTTGACGAGACCTTTTCTTTAGTGATAATGCTAAATCCATTTGAATCCTACTTGCCATTGCCACTCATTATAATTATGAGAAATGGCAAATAGATGTGAAGACAACTTTCCTGAATAGGAATATATTAAAGGAGGTGTATATGACACATCCTAATTATTTCACATCTAAAAATGGCAATTAGGAATGCAAGCTTAGGTCTATTTATAGCTAAAGAAAATATTTAGAATTTAGAACAACTATTTTAATGAGACAATTAAAGAGTGATTTTATCACAAAACATGAATGAACCTTGTGTCTATAAGAAGGTTAGTGGGAGTGTATTAATTTTCCTTGTGTTTTTTGTAAATGATATACAACTCATGGGTAATGATGTCTTAACTCTTCAGTAAGTTAAAATTTGGCAGAGTAAATAGTTCTCCATGAAAATCCTTAGAAAAGCAACCTATGTCCTAAGAATTATGATATAAAAAAGTAGTTTAGCATAGATCTCTCTAAGAAGGTTTTTATTCCTATGGTTAATGGGAAACACCTTTCTCTAAGTGCATCAAAAAGATTTCATATTCATCTACTATAAGATCCATCATGTATGTTATGCTTGTATTAGGCTTGATATATCATTTGCTATAAGTGTCATAAGCTAATTCCAATTTTATTATGGAGAGGAACAATAGCCAAGCAAGAACATCATTAGGTACTTAAGAAGGACTAAAGATTTGTTCTTGGTATTTAGAGAGAGACTTAAAGGAAAGTGAGTATGTTGATGCTAGCTTCCAATATGATAAAAGTGACTATAGGTCTTAGTCTAGATATGGGTTTGTTATGGGTAGAGAACTAGTTATTTGGAAGAGTTTAAAACATGTCGCATTACTGATTTTGTAATTAAAGCCAAGTACATAACACCTTTGATGTAGTCAAGGAAAAAGTTTGGATCAAAAAGTTCATTACTAAACTTAGTGTAGTCTTTAGCATTATGGATCTAATAACTTTGTACTGTGGTAACAATAAAGATTGCATAAGAAAAGGAACCATAATCTAATCAGCAATCCAAACATGTCTTTAGGCACCACCACCTAACCAAAGAGATATTAATAGGTAAGATATAAAGGTTGAAAGAGTCCTCATAAATCAACATATAAATGATCCCCTATAATGCCATTATCTAAAAATAATATCAATCAACATGTGAATACCATAGGTATTAGATACATAAGTGATTGCCTCTAATGCAAATAGGAGAATGTTAGTTGTATGCTCTAAAGAACATGTATGATATGTATATTAAAACTATATTTATTAATGAAATGGCTTTTTCTTTATTTGCTACATCTTAAACCATGTTATAAAGTCCCTAGTATATAGTTATAAAGTAGAGGAAATAGTGAAGTGCTTAAGATGTGAGATTTTTATTGCATGCAAATGTGATAAAAATTGCTAAATTATGCCTAATCATAGTGTTAATAAGAAGTGACATTGTTAATAGAGATAGATTAACATTTGTTACAGTTCTTAACTAGGTCAAGCAGTAGTTCTCACAAGCTATAAGCATGTTGATGCTTAGAGTTAACATATGGATGCTTGTTTGGGAAGCAAGTTCATTAGGGATCAAACTTGAGATCTTCATATGTATACTTAAACTATGATAGTAAAAACATCTCAACATATCAATGGCGCAAGTATTCTTAGACTTGAGACCACTAATTATCTTAAATATTGATTGATATACTTTGACTTTAATGCTTTCATTTTGAACTAAAAGTATATATAGCTAGAAGATTGGGTACATCATGAGATACTTAAAGATAGAGTAGTGATTAACAAAGGATTTACTAACCAAAATTAAAGGGGAGTTTCTCTCAAATTTCTAATTAATATGTTACCTTTATTTGGAAAATTTTGGCGAATGTTAAATATAAGTGTTAATAAGATTCAAAGGGAATTTTGGGAATAAAGATAAATTTATTAAAGTAACATATTCAAGGCATAATTAAGAGTACTTAATTAAGTATTGAGTTAACATAAGTCCATACTCAAACTTGGATGAGATAAAGAATTGTGAAAGAAGTTTATTACATAGTAATTGTATATAGAAGTGTTAAGTCAAATGACTTGACTTTTTGACACTAGGGTAGTAATGATGCATAGCTAGATGAATCATATAACTTATACATATGTGAATTATTAATTAACAACTAATTATTATTTACTGAGATTTGATCTTAAAAATCCTAGATGAAGTGGGATTCTAATTCATAGTGTACTACTAATATGCCTCGAAAGACCATAGGGTCACAAATGAAAATAATTTGAGATGAGGTTTAATTAATTAAATATTTAATGACATGATATATCATGGAATATTTGAAAAATAAGAAAGAAAATTTAAATTAGGCTTGGAGCCTAATTAAATGACTCTAACTTAAAATTATAAATATATACATTGGGCCTTAGAGTCATATGGGGTTTTGTTTTAATATGATTTTTGGCCAAACATTTAATGGTTAAAAGGCCTTTAAATCTAGTCTAGATTTGATTATAATAGATGCTTAAAAGGGCCTCAAGCAATTGACCAATATAGAGCCAAGGCCATGCATAGAGTATGGTTAATAGGGTTTGCACAGTTTGCCTTAGGATGCTTAATTTTAGGCTTGCTTAAACCAAAATTGGGTTAGATTTTTATGAGATAAAATTCAAACCTATGGTACCCTAGAAGATGTAAAAAGGCTAAAAAATCAACATCTACCATGTGACACCCCTTATCCGATTCGATCATTGGACCCAAATAAAAAGTGTTCACATAAGCTTAATATTCGAACTACCTTATCTTAATATATTAAAAGTGTGTTTACAATTATTGTTATTGAAATGCTCGATTTATGAAAATGCAAGTTTACAAAAGCTTTTGAAAACTTAGTTGGAAAATAATTTTGGAATCCATGTGCCAAAAAATTTGGTCGCATAACTGTTGTATGGAGGCACTATCACAAATTTTTCTAATGACCTGCATTAAAAACAAACACTTCTATATTGATTCAATCTCAAACTACCACTTTTGTGATGCTCTTATCACTCTAAATCAGTCAATAACATAAAATAGAATCTTAACCTCGGGAAGAGATTTATACAAGTAAATCATTGAAAAAGATATTCAATAAGATTGCAAAACATTGACAACATTTAAAAAATACATAATTATACATTGGAGGCCTATTTTTTGCAATTTAGAACATTTGAGTGCTTCTACATTTTTACATCACATAACTAATATATATAACAAAATATATACCAAAAGACAAGTCTTTACTTGTAAATCTTGTCACACCGATACTTGAGCTTAACTTGTTCTTCTTAAACCTACCCTTTGGAAGAAAACACAATGTGCTAAGTGAGAGCTTAGTGGTGTAATCACTATGATATGCTATATCATTTTCATTCATGCATGTTTACATATTTACTCATAAACATTTCATCATAATAAAAATCATATTAACATAAAAATGAGCATGTACATGTATAAAATAAGTCCTAAGTTATGTAAACATAGATAAAAATGATCATTCCATGATATAATGCATTATTTCTAAGAATTTTACTTTACACGATTTTTTCATTAAGTATATTTCTTTTTTAGTAATTAATTTGCCCATATCTAATAAAATAAAATCCCGTAGATAATGAGGGTGGATAGCTAACACGACCTTTATATGACCCGAAGGACATTTACTAACGTAAGTCTGAAGACTAAGCATTACATAGACCTTTAGGTAAGCATAAATCATTAGTCTAAGAATAAGCATAGCATGAGTCAATGGACAAAATGTCATTCAGTGACTATATTGAACCATTTGGTGCCTACACATGCATAGAAATACGTGAAATGGTTTTGTTGGACCTATGCAATAGCTCTCTTAGACTATCCAATGACTGCACTTGCATAGTTGCCTAAATGCTCAAACATAGTAACTATAGACAACCTAGCACCTGTGAATAACCCTAGTTGATTGATTAACCTATCCGACTAGGTTGTTTTACTCGAACAGGCTATTAATTGCATTTATTAGAATTTTTTTTAATTTGGTCTATTTTTATTATATAGTCTATCTATACTAGTTAATAGTCTTTTATGATTTTTAAAATCCTATTACCCTAATAAGACATGACTTAAACACCATATTCAAGAATTATGCACATATATGCACATAAAATTATCATATAGCATTTAAATATATAATATGTCTCTTTTACTAAATATGCACAATATTGCTTCTTACAATTATAACTTATTAGCATAATTATAAGACATTTTTCATGACTAAATAACTTAACATATGCCATATATTACTCTGCCAACTTAGCTTATAAATGAGCATATTCACATTTCATATGCAAATTAAATATACAATTTACATATTTATGGCTCTTAAATTTCATGCACCATCACATAGCCATTTTCAACCCATATGCACAAAACCACTTAGCATTACATAAATTTATATTCTTGAGCACTTTTAACATATGCATGATACATTCTTATGCTTTAACCCATTCTGCCTACTCCTCATGCACATCCAACACATATTTCTTCTCATATATTACACATATGCTATAACTACACCACATCCATGCATGCATTTGACACTTAAATGTTAAATGATAAACAAATAAGCATATAGCCATATATCATGGTCATTTCAGCCAATAGAGGTTTTTTACACCCTTCGTTTCACTTTCTCATATTCAATGTACTTATTACTCTCATACCACTCATATAATACATACCATACACAAAATTCATGTCATAAACATTAAATACATATTATTTTTTTTTAAAAAAAAACCCTCACATAATGCACATTTGCACCATTATGCACATCTATAATAATTTTGGCCACAAGGTAGGTGCATTCACACTCATATTTTCATTCTTATACACACAAAATAATTGCATTATCATTAATTCAATTCCTTTATTAATTAAATTATCATTTCTCATAGCATACTTCTACATACATACGCACACATATTTAGAGCATGCATTTAGTGAATATATTTTACTAATTACACTTACTTTTATGACTCAAAATGAACACACAAGGTCTGATCACACCTTCTCTAACCCTTTTTCATTACTTTTGTCACCCTACTCAACTGTGAAGTACATATTCATTTTGTTAAAATCTGTATAAAATAATATGGTTGCTAAAAATTAAAATAGATCACTTAAAACTACTTTTTGCCACTAGAGAAAGCTAGGAAAAAGGTTAGAGTTTGAAAAAACTTACTCGAATGATAAATGGGTATTATTTATCGGGTTGTTAAACCAAGGTTTCTACCTGACCGTTTCACAAAATTCCACTTCATACTTGCTTAGAGATTATAGAGGGGCCACATTTAAATTTTCATGTTAAAAATGAGGAAGGAGAGGAAGAGGCATTGATTGGAACTTGAAAAAGAGAGGGGAAGTGTTTTCCTCATTCCTTAGTTGACTATTTAAGTGAATTTAACTTATATAGGTGTAGAATTTTGATGAAAAAATAATTTTTCTGCTCTTCTTTTATTATATTAAAAACTAAACAAACACTCTTTTCCTGTAATTTTTCTTTCAAAAATTGAATAAATTAATGCCCTATAAGTCTCTAAAAATAGTAGCTTAAAAATCGCAAAAAACTAAATTAAAAAGCCTTATTTTCATGTAACTCGATTTTAGTAAAAATATTTTTTAACCTCCAAAAATTTTGATTATCATGCCATTTGACTCATTGGAATTTTTGAGTATAAACATGTATAGGTTTCATAATTTTTTAGCAACTTTAAAAATTATTTACGGTTTAGCTTCGCCTTGGTCACTATTCCGAAGACACTATTGTAAAAACTTATTTATCATTTTTAACCAAACAAATGAACTCTGATTGATTTCAAACATTGTCTAAAATTATTTTATGACTAATACTTTGATACAGTAACTTTAGTGCACTTTGAGTCTTGAGAGCACTATTAATCCCAAGAAGGTACTATTTATAAAAATTGGGAGTTTTCGGGTATTACATTTCTTCCCCTTTTAAAAGAAATTTCGCTCGCAAAATTAACTTATTCAAACAAATGAGGATACCACTCCCTCATTTGAACTTTTATCTCTTAAGTGGCTTATTCGATTCTATGATATCTCTAGAGTACTTTCACTATTGGCAGACTTATTCTGAAGTTCATTCACATTTGTTGCCAAGGTCTTCACAAGTTCCTTCTCATATGTTAGATCTAGTCTAACCTTAACTTCTTCATTTGATATGACATGCAAAGGATCCAATCCATACCTCTATAACATAGACACATAGAAGACATTATGCATCCATTGAAGTTTAGGAAGCAAAGCTAGCCTGTAGGCTGTTAGTCCCATATATTCTATCACATCGTATGGACTAATAAACATTTGACTTAACTTGCCTTTCTTTCAAAACCATAAAACCTTTTTTCAAGGCAAAACCTTAAGAAACACCTTGTCTCCCACTTTGTACTATACATTTCTCCTCTTCAAGCTAACATACGACTTTTATCTATCTCAATCTCCCTTTAATCTATCTCTAATGATTTTGACTTTTTCTTCAGCATCTTGGGTTAAGTCTGGTCCCACAAGGTTCATCTCACTCAACTCATTCGAATATAATAGAGTTCTAGACTTTCTTCTATATAATGCCACATAAGGAGCCATTCCTAGGCTTGTTTAATGGCTATTGTTGTAAGAAAAATTTGCCAACGAAAGATAGTGGTTGTAACTACCCTTAAACTTGATGGCATAAATCCATAACATATCCTCAAGCACCTAATAAACATGTTTCAAAATAAGCATAACATTATAAATAGCTAACTATCCAATCACTCAAGTATCAAAACACTACCTAAATGACTTTTTTTTATTATCCATCAGTCCCTAGATGAAATAATGTACTAAAGCTTCAACAAGTAGCCAATGCATTATGAAGCTTCTCTCAAAACTTTGATGTAAACCTTAGATCTTGATCAAATATAATAAAAGACAACACTTTATGTAATCTAACTATCTCATCAATGTTTAACTTAGCTAACTTCTCTAAAGACTAGTCCATTTAGACTGGTATGAATTGAGTAGTCTTTATTAAGCGATCTACCACCACCCAAATTGAGTCACATCTATTCCTTGTCATCAGTAAGCCAACCACAAAATCTATAGTGACCCTATCCTATTTCCATTCTGGAATTGCTATTGGATGTGGCAATCTAGATGAAACTTATTATTTTGCCTTCACATGTTAACCCATGAGGCACTTGGTCACAAATTTAGACACATCTCTCTTTATACCTAGCCACCAATAAGAGAACTTTAGGTTTTGATACATCTTGGTACTACTAATTTGCATAACATAAAGAGCACTATAAGCCTCTTACAAAATCTATTTCTTTAGCTCTTCTATATCTGGTACACATATCCTGTCATGGTAGTACAAACAACCATCACTCTTAATCTTATACTCAGTGGGTAACCCCTCTTAAATTGCACTAATCACACTTATCAATCTATGATCATGTCTTTGAGAATCCTTGACTTATTACATCAAACTAGGCTTTACTTTCATCTTTGCTAACAAAGCATCATCGCCCACTAGAAGTAGTCTGACATTCATAGCTTTCATAATTGACATTAACTTCCTACAAAGAGCATCCACCACTACATTAGCCTTTTTTGGTTGATAATTAATCAAGAAATCATAATGCTTAATCAATTCCATCTAGCATCTTTGTCTTAGGTTTATCTCTTTTTAGGTAGAAAGATACTTTAAACTCTTGTGATGAGTGTAAACATAACACTGCTCTTCATGGAGATAGTATCTCTAAATCTTCAAAGAAAACACTGTTACTACTAATTTTAGATCATAAGTAAGGTAGTTCTTCTCATGTGGCTTCAACTGCCTTAAAGCATAAGCAACAGCCTTCCCTTCTTGCATAAGAACACATCCTAATCCATTATGAGATGCATCACTATAGATGGTAAAATCTTTCTTGGTCACAAGCTATACAAGAATAAGAGCTTCTATCAATATAGCTTTTAACTTGTTAAAGCTCTCTTGACATCTGTCATCTCACACAAACTTTACATCCTTTCTCAATAGACAAGTTATAGATGCTGCAATTAAAGAGAAACCTTTGATAAATTGTCTATAATACCTAACCAAACTAAGAAACTTCTGATCTCTACCATATTCCTCAATGGTTGCTACTACATAACCACTTTAATCTTACTAGGATCAACTCGAATACCATATAATAAAGCTATATGTCCTAAGAAAGACACCTCACTTAGCCAAAACTCACATTTATTGAGCTTGGCATAAAGCTTTCTTTCTCTCAAAATTTAGAGAACTATCCTCAAATGCTATCCATGCTCTTCTCTACTTTTAGAATAAACCATGATGTCATCAATAAATACCACTACGCACTAATCAAGATACTATTTGAATATAAGATTTATCAAATCCATAAAAGCCACTAAAGCATTAGTAAGCCCAAAAGGCATTACAAAAAGCTCATAATGGCCATAATGTGTTCAAAAAGTAGTCTTAGCTATATCTACCTTTTTATACATCAATTGGTAATATCCTAATCTTAGATCAATCTTAAAAAAAACCTTAGCTCCTTTAAGCAAATCAAACTAATCATTTATCCTTAGTAGAAGATACTTGTTCTTAATGGTCACTTTGGCCAGCTATTAGTAATCCAAACACAATCGAAGAGAACTATCCCTTTTTTACGCAAACAAAATTGGTGCTCCCGAAGGTGATACTACAATGCTCATATCCTGAGGCTTTGTGAATACTACCAGAAGGTCCAAAAAGTGTGCTCTGGGTGCTAAGTCACTTGTACATAAATCGAGGTAGTAACACTAGTCATGAAGCTTTGAAGGGCTTTAATTTGATGAGAAAGGCAAAATTTACAAATTTAGAAAAGCCAATAATTCATTTTGGACTATAAGCTACCCTTTTGAGCAATAAAAAATTTATGAGCTAGAAATGACCCAAGATGAACCCGGACGGACCCCAAAATTGTAGACCCTGAAGGTTAAAAATTCTATTGAGTTTATTGGTGAAAGAATTTTTTTATTTCAAGGTTATTTGCAAATTCTCATAATTTGTGAGGTTGGCAGGCAAATTGCGGTAGTCTAAAAACTACCCTGTTGATGGAATTTGGCTACAAAAATTTACGAGCATGTAAAGGGGATTAAAATATTAATTTTAAAGTAAATGGTGTAATTTTTCAAGGTCTGTGTGAATTTTTTAAGTTTGCCAAAAAACTAAGATGTTTTGGTGGTGGCTCGAGTGGTTGTAGGACCTACCCACACTTGGCCATTTAGCCTAAGGCCCTTGCCAAGTGGCAAAGGTGAGTGACAAGTGGACTTTTCCACTTAAAATAAAAATAACATTTTCTCTTATGTGCTAGTAAAAGTTGATGCCAATCCCTATTCCCTTCCCCATTTTCATCATCTTCATCATGTCAATTTTAGAGTTCTTACTCACCAAAAATTATTTTGATATGTTAGAAAGTTAGAGGAAAAAGAATTATAGTAAAAGGAGTCCCCAAGAAGGAGTTAAAAATCCTTAAAATATCTTCGACAAAAGCTATCCAGCAAGCAGCAAAGGTGACCTTCTTTATGGTTTCTTGAGTTTTTCCTTGGCTTTTCTTGTTGGAATTGAGTGTTTGAGATGCCTAGCATCTATAGGGATGGATTTTTATGGCATTAAAGGTGAATTAAAAAGAAAGAAAGCTTGAAGGAAGGGGTAAAAGAGGATGTGGTAGGCTGGAAGTGCATTTTTTAAAAGCTTGAAGTGTGATGTAAGTGAATTCAACCATTCACTTCATGTCCTTTAATTTTTAGTAACTTTTCCTTTGAGTTTGGGATGGTTTAAGTGTATGTATTAGCTTAAATAGGTATTGGCATTGAAAGATTTTGTGTTTGGCATGAGGGAATGTGAATTGCATGTTGATTGATGGAAAGAAAGTAATATACATGATTGGCATGAGTTGTAAGTGTAGCCGAGTGCTTGTCTTATGGTCGCTAGTGTGTATGGCTTACTTTGTATGATTCTAGGTAGTGTTTAAGGTTGGAATATCATATGGCTTAGACCTATGATGCATAAATATTAATACAAAGCATGAACATGTGTGAGTGAGGTTAGCCGAGGCATGTATGGCTTTTGTAATGGCTTGGTATGTATGGTGTAAAGTATATATAGGTGGATATATGCTAGTATAATAATGTGCAAGGTGTGAGCATTATAAATGATATCAAAATTCATGAATTGGCAATAAATCCCTTAGTGGTCGAGAGGTATAAATTCCATAGGGAGGCTTTTTAAGTACAGTTTGGGAGCAAGGTTAATGCATATGGGTGCCATAAGATATTGTGCATGTAATGTATGATATTATATTGGCAATAACCTAGCTAATGTGTGCCTTAAAAATGGCATGATACATAGTGAGAAAATGACTTGAAAATGGCCTTAACATAACTTTAGAAATTGACTAGAAATCAAGTATGAAAAGTGACTTGGTATTGCCTTTAAGGGATGTGGTTAGTAGATGCAAAATATGCTTAATTTGTGTGCCTAAAATGGCTAGTATAATGTAATCTTTTGTAGTGGCATTTGTACCTATATTTTGCCCTTGTAAATGGCCTACAATTTGTTGGCTTAGGGCATATGAACTAGGTGTAAATAGTGTTAAAAATTGAACTAAGAAATAAGGTGAAATGTACCTAAAAAGGTTAATGGAACCTTACTGTAATGACCTATAAGTGTCCTAAAATGACCATTACCTGAACCAATAAATCCCATGGATAGTAAATGGCCTAAAATTAAGAAATGCTTATGGAATTAAATCAAGCATAGCTTATCATAATTATTGGCAATTATATCCTTGAATATATTCATTAATAATTCACCCGATACAGATATTTGTGGCCATACTAGACCGGGCTAAATTTCAACTGTGTAGTAAAAATTATAACTGTATGTTTTTGAGTTTAAAATATTATAAAAAGTTAATCAGTGATGAAATAAACATAGATTAAGGCTAAATGGTCCATTAAATAGACACCCACTAGATAGGTTGCCTAGTCAACTTAGGGATTCTTAATAGCTACTGCACTATCTAATTTTCAGACAGGACCAGTATAGCTGCATAAGTCCCCATAGGGGCCACTGTACTAGTCTATTGGACTGACAACTTTCTATCCTTACCACATAATGCTAGAATTGATTATTTTCAGTACAATGACATAGGTTCCGGAGGACCACTGCATTAGTCTATTAGACTTACCAGTCTATTGAGCAGACATAACCACTTTATCATTGATCTTTTAAATAATGTTAGTGCAGTGATGTAGGTCATAAAGGGCCATTGCACTAGTCTATTGGACAGACCAATCTACTGGGTAGACAACCCCTCGTTATTTGCACCTTAGGTGCCAAAATTTAATTGAATCGATGCAGCAGTGCAAGTTTAGAATGAAGACCACGGCTCTATATTTATTTTTCCTCTAGATCTAGTGTCTGTCAGCGTTATCTCCTGAGATGGGCCAACTGAAATAATTAAATAAGATTAATATAGTTTACATATGGCTATGAAATATAAGACAGGCGTATTTTAGTAGTTTTCCACTAGTAATGCTTAATGCCTTAAATTGTAAGGATTATGCATGTAATAATTGTTAATGATCCTAAAATATAATTTACATGAGTTATAGTGATTAAATGGACAAATTGTGGACAGAAACATCGTAGGGGTAAAATGGTAATTTTGCATGTTAGTATTCTAAGTTGAATTTGGACATTAGAACAAGATAAGAATATGGGTATTATGCATGGATAAACTGCTCGACATATTTTAAATGCTTGAATTGACCACTGAGTATTATATACTCAATTTTCCTATTTCAGTGCATAAGTAACAAAAATAAGGATGTAGCCTCGTAGAGCATGTAGTGGAGTTTAGAAGTCATTTTTGAGAAGGTTGATCATGTATATCTATATAGCTTTTGCACTTTATGTACTTAGGTGGGGAAAATGGGTGTAATGTATTTAAGGGACATAGGATTGTATTTGTATCTAACTAGACTATGTTGTAATTAAATGGTTATTAACATTTTTTGCCTATGTATGCCTTATGTGGATATTTATAAGGCTGAGGCTCTATGTGTTTTCTTGATTATGGCTTAAGGCTTATGATTGTTGTCTGGTAGATGATGATGATACGTTGATATCTTAAGGACTAGAAGGGCCTAAGGGATGTGAGAATTCATTATAGAAGTGTTCTATAAGTTAAAAATTTTTGGAATAGTGACTCGAGCAGCTGTTATATTGCCTAATTTTTAAGAAATATCTAATTATGTTGAAATCTTTCTGTAATGACATGAACCTAATGGTACAAACCTATATGAACTATAGGATTCAATAATACTAAATTTAGAGTCAAATAGAATTAACTAGTACAAAATAAATACAAGTTAAATGAATGACTGGTAGAGAAGTTAGGGATAGGTGACCTGGTGGGAAGTGCATCACTTATTGGGTTTCTTTGAGAATTTAGTAGGGGGTGCTACAATTTCTCTCTCCTTAGGCCTTCTTAAGGCTATCTTACACTAGAATAGGAACAAGTAGGTTATGGATATGATTTTAATTTATTTAGGTGTAAAAATCATAGTGTTTTAATGGTAGAAGAAAACAAAAAGAACTAGGGTTCATAGAAGGGAAGTGGTGTCAAGTGAAGGGGAAAGGAAGAAGAAGAGAACTAATTCAAAAAGCATGATGTTCATCCTTATGTAGGGAGTAGATGGTTGGATGGATGACATATGGCAAATCGATGGCTAATATTTAATTTAGGCCACTTCCTATCTAAAATTTCATATTTCAACCTACAAATCTCAAAAAAATTAGTTAATTACTCTAAAAATCATTAAAATAGGTATTTTAATTATCCCTAAAAAAAGAATTAAATTCTAAGAAGAATTATTATTTGGGAAAAAATGTTATAAATTAATTTTGTTAAATTACTGCCCAATCTCAAAAAATTCAAAAACTAATTCAATCAACTTAGGTAGAATTTTTTACCATTAAGCCATGCTATTTTAAGAATTTTTGTAGCACTTTTAAAATAATTTATCATTAAACTGCAATTGAGTCACTATTCAAGGGACACCTAGTAAGCAAACTTTACAGTCATTTTAAACACCTTAAATGACTTCAATTTGGTCCCGAATTACACCCATAATTATATTGTAATTAATATTATCATTATATGGCATTAGTTCACCCCCGTGTTCTTAGAAGTACTATTCACTTTTTAGGTGGCCCTATTTATAATATTAAAAAAATTATGGGCATCACAGAGGCTGAGTACTTAATAGCTTATGATGCAACTAAGAAAGCTTGAACTAAGAGTGATTCTAAGAATTTCTGATCTAATAACTTTATATTCTGATAACAATAGGGCTATTGTATAAGCTCATGAACCATAGTCTCGTCAATGATTCAAAATTTTCTTCGGCACTATTATCTAATAAGAGAGATCATCAGTGGACAAGATGTGAAATTTGAGAGGTTCCTTATGGATTAGAAAACAATTAATCCTCTCATAAAGGCACTATCACAAAGGAGTTTGACCAACATGTAAATGTAATAGGCATTAAGTACATTAGTGATTGGCTATAGTGAAAGTGGTAGATTGCTAGATATATGTCTTAGAGCTTATCTAATATGGTTGTAATCATGTGTTTAAACCTTGTGAATTAATACAATAAATCATTTCTCTTTATATCATTGTAGTTTTATATATTACTTATAATTATTTGCAATGTCTTAAACCATATTATAAAGTCCCTAGTATAAAATCACAATCTAAAGAGAATCATGAAGTGTTCATAATGTGAGATTCTTATTGCATACAAATGTGATGTACCTAAATATCCTTAATCATATTATTAACAAGATGGGATATTGTTAACATGGATAAATCAACATATGTTATACTTCTTAATTGGATCAAGCAGTAGTTCTCATAAGCTGTAAGCATAGAGTTGCTTAAAGTTAACATTTGGATGCTTACTTTGGAAGTAAGTACATTAGAGACCCACTATGAGATCTTCACATAGATACTTAATCCATGTCAGTGAAAGTATCTCACCATATCAGTGGTGTAAGTATCTTTATACTTGAGATCACTATCTTAAATATGGAGTGACATACTTTGACTCCTAAGCTTTTTTTTGAACAAGAATTATACATTATGAGTAAGGTGCTTAGGTATGGCATGACATATTTGAAGATAGAGTAGTAATCAACAAAGGATTCACCACCCTAG
>CANXYI010395007.1:0-11733 GCA_948208565.1 Hura crepitans | reverse complement strand
GGTATTTCATATCATTAGAAAATTAAATCTCATTGAATCTTCCTTGAACTCTTTTTTATGTGTGTGACCCTATGGTTTTCCAAAATAGGTTGGCAGTATATAGTGAAATAGAGTCCTAGTCCAACTTGGACTCTATAAATTCAATCTCATTGAATCAATATCAATTCATTAATTGATAAAATCACTTGTATAAAAGTCAAGAGAGGCATCTAGCCATACATCATGACTACCCAAGTGCTAAAAAGTCAAGTGGTTTGACTTTACCTTTTCATATATAGTTATGATGCAATAAACTCCTTTCACCATCTTTTATCTCATCTAGATTTGAGTATGGACTTGTTGTTGACTCATAAGTTAACTAAGTATGTCTAATTTAGCCATAAACATATTGTTCTAATAATTTCATCTTTATTCCCATAATGCCTTTAGTGAATCCCATTCACACATGGCACTTTGCTCTGGCTAAAGATTCCTCAATATAGATTACTCATTAGAACTATGAGATAAACTCCCAATTATAATCTAAGGTAGTGAGTCCCTTATTGATTACTATCATATCTTTAAATATGTTATGACATACCCAAGAACCTCACTATGTATACTTCTTATTCGAAGTAAAAGTTTTGGAGTCAAAGTATGTCACTCCATTTTAAAAATTGTTAGTGATCTCAAGTCTAAGGATACTTGAACCACTGATATGATGAGATACTTTCACTAACATAGATTAAGTATCCATGTGTAGATCTTATAGTGGGTCTTTAATGTACTTATTTCCTAAGTAATCATCCACATGTTAACTCCAACCATCTCTATGGTCACATCTTGTGAGGACTACTACTTGATCCAATTAAGAAGTATAACATATACTAATCTTTCTACATTGACAATGTCTCATCTTACTAATACTATGATCAGGGATATATAGGTATATCACATTTGCATGTAATAAAAATCTCATGTCATGAACACTTCATGATTCCCTCTTCACTATGATTATATACCAGGACTTTATAACATGGTTTAAGACATTGCAAATAATTATAAGTAATATATAAAGTACCATGATATAAAGATAAATGCCTTTTAGTATGATTTCAGAAGGTTTAAATGCATACCCTATTACATGAGCTTTAGGGAATACTTCTAATAAGATGACAATTACTAGCATAAATCACAATTTCCCCATTCATGGTAGTAGAATGATGAATAATCATTTTTGAGAAAAAACCTTACCATAGTCAAAATAAAAATGAAGAAAATTGCTTTGATTCCTCTTTAATTCTTGATAAAATCTTCAATAAACAATTTCCTTCATGTTAGTTCAATGCTTGGAAGTGCCTTTGATCAATTCTTATTGAAGAAAATTGAAAAATAAGAAAAGGGAATGAGAAGGGCTGCTATCGAGTTTTTAAAGGAGAGAGTGAGGAGAATTTTGCTTTTAATCTCTCTCTCTCTCCTCCTTTAAAACCTAACTTATTTATAGCCTAAAGGGAAAAATGCTCCCTTAGTCTTAAATTTCTCCCTTTTTAAAATTTAACCTTCCTTTATGCTTTTCATTTCATTCAATCTTTATTTTCTCACCAATTAAATACTATCAAGCAATTCAATAAGTATTATTTTCTTAAAATATTAAATATTGTAATATTTAATAGTTTTAACTTTGGAAATTTTTAATACTTTTAAATTCAATAGAATTTGAAATGTTAGATCTTGATGGTGCACATGAATGTATTTTTTAAGGCCTATTATAAAATTCATATGTTCTCCTATTATTTTCTTGCAAACTAACAACCCTCATACTGATCTGAGAAAACCTGATGGTTTTCTAAGTGAGATAGTATCCATTTCTTGTTAAGATTGAACTTTAGGTTTGCCTCACAAGCCCATTCTATAATAGAAGTGATAGGCATCTCATGCCAATTACTTTTTCATACAACTACTTATCATTAGGCCATTAACTCCTAGTATATGTATAGCCTATAAACATTTCCCTAACTACCTCTAAACCAATTAACCTTTAGTTTGCCTAACAAATTAATGGACTATCTAAGATGGCCAAATTTATATAGCTTTATAACATCCGACATAGCATTGGCTTGGGTTTGCTAATAACCTAACAATTAAATGAAATCTATTAAAACTATATTAGTAGAAGGCTTGCTAGTCTTAGTATTTAATTTAAGGGACTTCTTCAATTTTATTCTTATCAAGGTTGTATATTTTGGAATACACATGACAAGGGTTGCATACTTTAGTATGCTCATGCCAATTTAATTTTAATAAATTCATAATCTAGTGATGGATTTTTATTATATTAATTTCCTTGAGCAAAAGGAAACCAATTTGGGCTAGACTTTAGGAAGTATGTATTAGTTACAAACCCAAAAAGAAATAAAATAAAAAAAGCAATTCTAGCTATTTTTACCTGGTCCTTCTTAGTAGGCCTTCTTCTCCATTTGCTCCTCGCATTTCTCCTTCCTATCTAACCTTATGTAATCTTTACATATCAAATAATTTAGAAGACCTCACGTTATGTGTAAGAGGAATTAGATGAAAAGAGAAGCTGAAATAAAAATAAGGGAAAAGATTAGGGCATGTAGGCCTAATTTCACCAAAATAAAAAAAAATCATGCAATTAAGATCAATCTCATTGGCTTTGGACCATAAATAGTCATTATGCCATATATAGATATTTAACATGTATTTCTAATTCACTATATGGATTAAACCTTGAAAATTTGTATTAAGATTGATTACTAGAATTATAACACTTATAATAGCAGATTTTCATGCCTATTTTATGGAGAATTAAATGCATTAATAATGTAATTTAATTATCTAATCCTATTAAAATATTAAATTAGATCTCTCTATTTTACAGTAATCTCATTAGAATTCCAAGTAATGAAATTACTTATTACAAGAAACACAAAACCAAAATTTGTAAGAGGATATACACATAAGCTATAGCTAATTATTCTAATCTGTATTTGATAACTCTTATCCATATTGGATAAGAATAATTCAAAATACAATTAATTAATTTAGAATCCTAATCATATTAGAAAATTAAATCAATTGAGGATTAGAATCAACTTTCTACTAAAATTGTCATTATTATGAGGAAATTTTAATTTTTAATGTCATCATCATAAAAAATTCAAAATTTGATTAAATTAATCCAAACATGATTTAATTTAATTAATTTCACGATTATATATAACATATATTACCAGAATTGCAAAATCCAATGACATTGAATTTTTATCTAATTAAAAATCCTTTAACAGTAAATCATTAAGAATTGAATTTAAAGTGAATCATAAAACCATTTGCAACTAGAACTATAAAACTAGCCTGAACCACTATGGATCAGTTCTAACAGCCATTGAAACCTTTTTGGACCCATAATGATCATTTTTATCAAATAAAATTTGGTCTCTAAGCCTTGAAACCCATGGCAAACAAAACAGACAAAATTGAGCATTACATATTTAGAAAAAAACGTTACAATCTTAACTATCACACAAGTTTATAAATCTCATTCATCCACAACTGATTTCTGACACTTAAATACAATTAATTAACATCATATATTTATGATATATTAGTTCTATAACTATTTGAAATCAACTAAATCAAAAAACATAACAATTATGAACCAACTGATTTAACACCACTTTAAAATCGACCAGTTTAATTCAATTATTTTCTAAATCTTTCAATTCTAATTTTCATGCACATATAACCATAATTAAAATCATATTTTAACTCATTATATATCATATCAAATTAATAAAATAACAACGAAACCAAAAATTGCATGAAAACAAGATTGAAGACCCTTCATAAGCGCATAGAGTTCTATGCATGTAAGAGGCTTTTATCCTCCTTAATCTTATCATTTTTACATGCATATATCATATATTATGATTTTAATTTAAGTCAAATTATATTTAATCATACTAAAATAATTTTGGATAGCAAAAATTAGAACCACAATGTATAGCAGAACCAAAAATTTATAATATCATATATAATGTTCAATCAACTACAATCATAATTTTTATTGAATTTTATTTTTTTGAGAACTTGGCTCTAAAACCAATGTTGTTTTTATCAAGATGTGCATAGTAAAATTTTAAAATTTTTAGACAAAACCAAGTAAAGATAATAGATCCAAAAGTATTAAAATTTGTTATCAACAGAAAAATTAGTAGTATAAAAAATAATTACTATTAATAACTTAAAATCTAAATTCCTTTTTTTCTCACTAGGTTGTTGCAAACCATACTGATCCACTTTGAAGATACCTCTAAGGTATCCTCATAAGAAGTAAAGGAGAAAGGCAATGGGAATTACTAGGTGCTAGTAAGCAATTCGCATAGATGGAAGAAGAAGAAAGAATATCGAGAATGGTAGCTTATTATATACGTGTAAGTCGATTGCTAAGGCATCTTTGGTGGCTAGTTTTTTAACGGTCTATTTATGTTAATTCTAACCCTATCCATATTAAATTTTAACTTTCAAAATCTAAACAAGACAAGCCAATTTGATTGACATGAAATTGGTTCCCTAGGCCTTATGCACATTGGCTAAGTAATTGACTTATGCATATAGTTGCACATAGCTAATGGGTTGACTTTATATGGCTCATTTATAAGTAGTATGACTTAAAGCACATATGTAATAGGGATATTTTGTGTATGTTTAAACATTTGTTTATAATAAAAGGGATTCTTTATTACATAAGTGCTTATGATTAATTCATTTTTTTGACATAGATCTTGAACTTTTTAATAAAGTCCCTAATATTATTTCAGAGTGAAGAGAAAATTATGAAGAGTTCATGAAGTGAGATTCCTATTACATGGACATGTGAAATACCAAAACTATCCTTAATCACAGTATTAACAAGATGGCATATTGTTAATAGGGAGAGATTAGCACATGTTAGACTCTTTGACTTGATCAAATAACAGTTCCCACAAGCTATAAGCATGATAATGCTTAGAGTTAACATGTGGATGCTTTTTTAAGGAACAAGTTTATTGGAGACCAAAAAATGAGATCTTCACATGGATACATAATCTATGTCAATGAAGTCATCTTATCATAATAGTAGGTGCAAGTATCTTCTGACCTGAGATCACCTACGTTATCTCATATATAAAAAGGTATACTTTAACTATGGTGCTTTTACATTGGCATAATGTACACATAGCTAGGAGGTTGGGTATAGTCTAAGATTCTTAAATGTAGTTGAGTGATCAATAGATGATCTACCACCTCATATTATATTAGGGAGTTTACCTCACAAGTCTAATATATTTTTACTTAGGGAATCTCTAATCAAAGTAAAATGCAAGTGTGTATGAGATTCACAATGGTATTTTGGGAATAAAGATATAAATATTAGAATTGACTTGTTTAAGGCTTGATTAGACATACATAATTAAGCATTAAGTTGACACAAGTCCATAAACTTAAATGAGATAAAGTACGATGAAAAGAGTAATTGCACGGTAATTGTATATGGAAGGGTTAACTAAAAACACTTAACTTTCTAACACTTAGTTAGCCTTGATGTATGGCTAAAGACCTCTCAAGACTTGTACATAAATGAATTATTAATTAGGAATTAATTATGAGGTCAATGAGATTGAACCATAAGTGTCCAAGTTAGACTAGGATTCTAATTTATTATGTATTGTCAATATGTTTTGAAAACATATAGGGTCACACACTTAAAGAATTAAAATGATTATCAAAGTGTTTGATATTTTAATAATATGTGATATCACTGAAAGGAGAAGAAATAAAGAAGAAAAATAGAAATAGGCTTAGAGGCCAGTTGACCCAGTTTAACCTTTTTAAGATTTAAAAAGGACTTGGGCTTTAAAGGCCCAATCAAGGGTATATTTTAATATAATTTTAAATCAACCTTTTAAGAGTTAAAAAGATCATAAATTAATATTATGGCTAATTTAAATTTTGGCCCATAAGGCCATTAGAAGGAATCATAAAAAGGGCTTTAAATTTTTATGCGTATGAACCCTTTTATTAGGCCATGTGTAATAAGAAAAAAAGGGGCCTAATTTGTGTGCCTCATTAAATAAGATTTAGGTCAAATTTTAAGGGTTCAAATTTGATCTAGAGAGGGTTACATTAGTATAAATACCCTACATAAAATTAGCAAATACAAGAAGCCATCAAATAGATAGAAAATTCGCACTCTCCTTATTGAATTTTCAAATTCTCTTGTTCTTCTTCTTCTTCTTCTTCTCCCTTTTGAATATCTCACTAGCACCTAGATATGTAGTCATTCTTCACTTCAATTCTTGTAAGGATACCTTAGAGGTGTTCTCGATGAGGAACACTATGGTTAAAAAGGATGCCAATTGCTATTAAAATTGATCCAAACTCGCTTGGGTTGATTTCAGGGTCCAAGTTTCAAACAGTTCTATGGTACACTTATAATTCAATTCCTAGTGAAGTACTACTTAAAGATTTTAATCAAAATTAAATTCAATTTGATTCTATATTTCTTCTCTATAAATTTAAGATAATTATCATCTTGAATTTAATAAAATTAAATTAAAACTTGATAAATAAAGTTAAATTCGAATAAGATAATTTTTATCATGTAAATCTAAATTCTACATGGAATGTGATCCCTAATGAAATTAGGATTCTAATCCTATTTTAATTTGAATTTCTAAATGGATTAGGACTTTAAATTAAAGATAAGGATTATGATCTAATAAAAATAATTTTTATCTAAATGGATTGCAATGTTTGATATGACTTAGAATTTTAATGTGATCAGAACTCTTATAGAAGGAGTGATGTAATTTAATAATTTAACGAGATTAAATAATTAAATTAAATGTTTAATTTAATTAAAACTCCATATTACCAGCATATAAAAATTGATATAATCAAGATGTATGAACCAAACTTGTTTTATAAGAGTTATAATGCTAGTAATCAACCATAATCAAATTTTCATAGTTTTGATACATGTCATGTATGAGAAATGCATACTAAGGGTGTATGATTGGCATGATAACTATTTGTGGACTATGACCAATATGATTGAACATTAATTACATAGATATTTTCTTTGTTAAATTAGGCCTGTGGGTTATAACCTTTTTCTCCCATTTCTATTTTATTTCTCTTCTTATCTAACTTCTCTCACATATAACATAAGGTTTTCTTAATAATTTTATCATGTAATTAAATTACATAGGGTTAGAATAAGATGATGATGCATAAGGAGCAAATGGAGAAGAAGGATTATGAAAAGGGACTAAAAGAATACATAGTTACAAATGTTTTAATTATTTCATTGTTTGTTTTGTAATTCATGCATACTACCTAGGGTTTGACCCAAATTGAGTTTCCTTAGGCTTAAGAAGTCAATGTAGTAAAAGTTCATAACTAATTCATATATTTAATGAGATTAAATATGTATGAGCATGCCAAAGCATGAAAATTCCCTTTGCCTAAGCGTACCAAAGTATGCAACCAATAATAAGACTTAAAAGGAAGAAAGCCATCAATTAATACTCAAACATGTAAGCCTTCTATTAATAAGGTTATAACCAAAGTTCTTTTTAGTAGTGAGTTATTAAGCAAACTCAACCTTATGCTATCGAATATGTTACAAACTATAATAATGGATATGTCTTAGATAATCCACTTTTTTGTTAAGCAAACTTAACGCTAATAGGTCTAAAGGTCAATTAGGGAAATGTGTATAAGATGCATATGTACCAAAAGATGGTGGCCTAATTATTAGTAGTTGCATAAAAATGCAATTGGCATGAGATGCCTACTATTTCTATCACGGTTTAGGCTTGTTGGGCAAACCCAACGTTTAACCTTAATAAGAAATAGATATTGTCTCATTAGGAAAACCATCAAGTTTTCTAAAACATATGATGAGGGCTATTGGTCCGCAATAAAATAGTGGGAGAACATATGTATTTTTATTAAAGACCTTACAAAATGCATTGATGTACATGATCATACAGTACCATATTTTTAGTATTTACTTATAGGTACACTTACATCATGAGCACATCTAATATGAACCTATGCTTGATTCTCGAAGCTAATAAGTTGACTCGGTCCAATAACAAAAACTAGCTTAGAAATCTTTGAATAGTTCTCAAAAGTCAAAATATCAATTATATGTTGGAAAAGCCTATCCCATTTATCCCTAATGACAATGCTGATGCTAATGAACAATCAACATATTTAAAACATGTTGAGGACTCTAATCTATCAATATGTATTATGCATCAATGCCTGTAGAGCTATAAAAGTAACATGAGTATATGAATGCTCACACCACAATATTTCGCCTTAAAGAGCTATTTGAGGAGCAAAGTAAAATCAAAGGTAAGAGATTTCTAAGGCTCTATTTCACTATAGAATGGTGGAAGAGAACATAGGTTGAAAATGAATGGGTATATTGAGTCGCTTGTTGCTCTAGGATTCATTATGAATTAAGATCTATGTATCAACTTAGTGTTGCAATTGTCACTTGATAATTATGCACAATTTGTGCTTAACTATTAAATAAAGAAGATCTAGACAATAATTATTGAGCTGGTGAAATTGCTCAAGATTGTTAAGTTTGCCATTAAAAAGAATTCCAAAGTAATAATGTTTATTGATTCTTCTACTTCCAAAAATAAAAATAGGAAACTAAAGAAAATGGATGTAACTAAGGCCTAAGGTAGGTTAAGAAGGGCAAAGAAAAATAGCCTATAATTACTATAAAGGATAGATCAGCACATGCTATACTTCTTAATTTGATCAAGCAGTAGTTCTTACAAGCTGTAGTCATAGAGATTCTTAGAGCTAGCATGTGGATGCTTAATTAGGAAGTAAGCACATTAAAGACCCACCATGAGATCTTCACATAGATACTTAATCTATGTGACTAAAAGTAACTCATCCTATCAGTGGTATAAGCATCCTTAAACTTGATATCACTAACTATCTTAAACATGGGGTGACAAAGTTTAACTCCTAAGCTTTTACATCAAATAAGAAGTATACATAGTAAGGTGCTTAGGTATACCCTAACATATTTGAATATAGTGTAGTGATTAAAAAAGAATTCACCACCCCAATTATAGTAGGGAGTTTTTCTTATAATACTAATAAGTAATCCATATTCATGAATCTCTAGCCAAAGCAAAGTGCCATGAATGAATGAGATTCACTAAGGGCATTTTGGGAATAAAGGTGAAATTATTAGAACAATATGTCTAGGGCTTAATTAGACATGCCTAGTTGGGCTATGAGTTGACATAAATCTATACTCAAAACTAGGTTAGATAAAAGATGGTGAAAGGAGTTTATTGCACCGTAACCATATATGGAAGGGTTAAGTAAAACCACATGAATTTCTAGCACTTGAGTAGTCATGATACATAGATAGATGCCTCTCTTGACTTGTATACAAGTAATATATTAATTAGTGAATTTATATTGATTCAATAAGATTGAATCTATAAAGTCCTAGTTAGACTAAGACTCTATTTCACTATATATTGCCAAGTTATTCTGGAAACCCATAGGGTCACAGACATAAAAGAAGTTTCATGAAGATTCAATGAGATTGAATGTTCTAATGATATGGGATATCATTAGAAGATTAATTAATAAGAAAAAAATAAGCAAAAGGGCTTGGGGCCCATTTGTTAATTTGTAGTTTAGAAATAAGGATTTTTGAACTTAGGCCTTTTTTACTCTAAATTTTAATTGTTCTTGCATCTAATTTTTTATTGGCTTTTAAAATGCTTAAAAGGCCTTAAATTAAAGTATTTTTTTAATCTAAAATGAGGCCTAGAAGTGCCATATAGGATTAATAAAAGTGGGGGCCAAAGCAGATTGAACATAAGCCTATTAAAAGGCTTTTATGCATAGGACTAAATAAGGCCCTATATGTTGGTCCATTCTAGTCTAACTTAAGGTAGATTTTGAGTGTCAAAAATTAACCAAAAAAGTTTTTATTTATAGTATAAATAACCTAAATAGCTATAGCCACCATACGTATATTTTTTATAGTAGAATTTGTCGCGTTGAACAATTGAAAACACATAAATTTCTTTTTCTTCGTTTATCCACTTAAAAATCCTACTAGCACTTGGATTTTCAAGTTGCTCTTTTCCAATAACTTCTTCTATGGATTACCTTAAAGGTTTTCTTGAAAGAGGATCACTGTGGTTTGTGATAACCCATTAAGAAGACCCCACTAAAGGAATTTGCTATTATCTTTTATGGTAAATTATGAAACGCTATTAGATTTATTGTTTATAATGTATTTTAAAATATCTAGGTCAATTATCTTTGCTGGTTTGCTTAAATTTTTATTTTTTTAACTATGTATGATAGAGAAAAATCAATACTAGTATCAGAGCCAGATTCACGGATGATTTAAAATCAATGAAAATAGTGATTATGGTTGATATGGATAATTTGAGATATTATGTATTTTTAGTTGATCTATGTATTTTGATCTAATTTTGATTGTTTAAATTTACTTTAATGTGATTAAATATGAATTTTAAACATGTTGAAATTAAATTTTTATTGTTATACGCATTGAAGTGGTCTAATTATCAAGGAGGAAATCCCCTTATGTGCATAAAGGGTCTATAGGCATAGGGAGAAGAGCTGTTTTTAATTTTGTATGCATAATTTGATTAAACAATTTAATTTGGTGTATGAAAAATTAAAATGTAATTTTGATCCAGATTATATGTGCATAAAAATTTTAAAAAATTATAGAAAGTGATTAAACTATTTTTGCCAATTTGGTTACATATGATATGTTTATTGACTTAACTGACTTCTAACAAATTTAAGAATTAAATTTTCATATATATTTGATGTATATGATGTTAAATTAATGTTTCTAAAAGGTAAAAACTTTTTGTACAGCAATTTTATTTATAAACTTACTTGTTTTTCAAGATTGTCATACATTTGGTAAGTGGTCAGATTTTTTCACTTTGGTTTGTCATGAGTTTCATGACTTTCAAGGAATTTTTTTTAGATTATACTTATCATAATTGCTCATCAAATGTGTCAATGGCTACTAGGATTTATCTGAAGTGGTTTGGATTAATTTCCATCATTCAAATAGAAAATGATTTCGCGATAAACTCAAATTCAATTCTTATGATCAACCGTTTGGAAATTTTTAATTAAATAAAATTTAATATGATTAGATTTCATATTTCTTGAAATATGTGACCTATCATCATGAAATAAATTGAATTAAATCAATTTTTGATTTATTTGGTCAATATTTGAATTTTTGGTGACAATGACAAATTGACCGAAATTTCTATATGAAATTGTGTTTTTAGTGGAAATTTGGTTATAATCCTTAATTAATTTATTTTTATAATGGGATTAGGATTTTAAATTAATTAAAAAGGGTTATAAATTGATCTAATCTAATTGTGATAAGTGTTATCAAATTGAGATTATGATTTGGCCCAATCTTTTATGTGTATATGCTCTTACACATGTAACACCTATCTCCCAAGGCTTTGTGAACAGTGCCACTAGGTCCAGGAAGTGTGCCTAGGTGCTGAGTCATTTACACAAAAATTAAGGTAGTGAGGCTAGTCATGAAACTTTGAGGGGCCTTAAATTGATGAAAAAGGAAAATTTTAAAAATTTAGTTGAACTAATAAT
>CANXYI010394953.1:0-10453 GCA_948208565.1 Hura crepitans | reverse complement strand
ATTTGGACAACATAATACGCAAGGCAAGAGGGAGAAATTATTGTAGAAGAACATGGCAATCATGTTTCAAACCAAAAATTTTATGATCTTTAAGGTTCATACATTAAGAAATATTAAAGGAAAATCAATCTAGTACCTTTAAATTTTTTAGGAAAAGGTATAACTTATGGTTTTCTTTGGTAGATGATTTGTAGCAAGCAGTAAGAAATTCATGTTTTTCCTATTTTTTGATTAGGTCTAATTCTAGTATAATATTCATTGCTTGTCAATCTAGCTGAGTTTTGGTATTATCCTTACTGTTTCCTTTGGCATTCATAATTGTACCCAAAATGCTATCATATATATTCTTATAAATATGCATCACATCATCACATCTAAATTATGTTGCAACAAAAGAGTTTTCCAATATGGAAGCTCAAAGAAAATACTCTTCTTACTCCAATTGCCTTTTACAACATCATGTGATATCTCTACTTTCTTATTAAGATCCTTTATTAATCATAACCACCATTAAGATCTTACACTTGATTAAGTATATCGAAGCTAGAAAGCATTTTTGGTGGCAACCTTCTCTCTCTAGTGCCATCAAACGACTCTTTATCATTCCTCCATTTGTAACTAAGAGGAAGGTAATAGTGATAGCCCATATGACACTTTTTCATACCATTTTCTAATCTATATGGGTAAGCATCTTTGTTACACCATGGTTATTTCAAATTCCCTTTTATACTCTATTTAGAAAAATTTCTATGGACTGGAAAAGTCATTGATGTTCTATAATAATGATACATGTAACTTAAAATTTTCTCTATCTAATGCATCATAAGTATCAATACTAATCTTCCATAACTCCCTTAATTCCTCTATCAATAGTTGAAAATAAACATTAATAGCATTGATTAGACTATTTAGACTTAGAATAAGCATTAACAATATAAAATTTTCTTGCCTCATGCTTAACCAAAGTGGTAAATTATAAGGAATAAAAACTATAAGCCAAATGCTATATGGAGTTTTTGAATTTCCAAATGGTTGAAATCCATCACTAGTAAGTCCAAGTCGAACATTATGAGGCTCTACAACAAATGATGGTTAAAGTTCATCAAATGGCTTCCATGTCATTAAATCAGTCGGATGCCACATTTGCCCGTCATTAACTCTTTTATCAGGATGACATCTCATAAAATAAGATATCTTTGTAAACATAAACTATGACACCCCTTACTTAACTCAATAGCTGAATCTGAATTAGAGATGGCACATTGTGATACCTCTTACCCAACCTATTGCCCATTCGAATAAAAAGATGGCACACTTACTAGTTATATCATTATCTTTTTGTTACCCTAATATGGGTTTACATCATGAGCATTAGGGGCCTATGTGTAGCTTTAGAACTCGTATTATGAATGCAAGTGCTAAAGATTCTATTGTAACATTTTTACTAAAATTTTATAGCATAATGGATGTTGATGATATGTCTTGAATTAAACCTTTGAAAATAACACTTCTATAACAATCACAAACTCAATCTCAGTCATTTAGGTCCTTTTAAACATCTAACACTATCAACTAATAGCACACACAGTGATATCACTCAAAACATATATCACAGTTAAGACATCATAAGATCTCAGTCACACATACTACATTAATTATATAATACAAATATCTATCAACTTAAAGTTACATATTAGTATTTTTGATAACCTATACATATATAGTACTAAATTGGGTCTACACCTCATATATATACATATGAGTGCCACTAACTATATTTACATCACATAAAAGGTGTATAAAATTATACCAACTGAAGGCTATCCGAGCTGTACTACTATCTTAAAGATGATGTTGAAATTGGATCTATCTATAACCTATGCATTGAGAAAACACAATGTGCTAAGCATAATGCTTAGTGGTGTATTTGATAAAATATACACACATATGTACATGCATTTATGGCACACATGCGTTTTAAAATAAACATGTTATTTATCACTCATATCAGTCCCTTATTTGTGTTATTATCAATTAACAAATTTAAGTTATTATATTATCATTAATTATGTACATTTATATGTTTGTGCATGTTCAACTCTTTCTTACATGTCTACATATCTTTATTAAGTTATACGTTCATTAATTAAGTTAGTTATGACATTACTGCTAAGTCTTATGCTATTTATTGAGTTGTCACTTATAGTTGTTTATTCAATTATCTTATAGCTTTGTGTCACATTTAAGTCATTTACATTATTAGCCTATATTTGGAAGACACATCCAAATACTGGATATCAGGGTCACATGTGCAGTGGTCCACATTTTGTACCTCCATGCTACTGCGCTAGTGATAATGTGCAATGGTCCTATTGCACCTCTTGGTAGCCATACCCACTTAAGATTACATGTGTTTGTTTTGTCAGACTTTCCCATTGCTGCACTTTTATAAAATAATTGAATCAAATATATAAAATCAGTATGGCCAATATATAGGTGTGCAGTGGTCCTACTGAACCTCCCGATGGAAGCACTTTCATAAGTATATGTACAATGGTTCTATTTGACCTCCCCATGACTATACTTGTATGAAATGCAATCAATCATAATCAAGTATCAAAGTCACTAGTATCAATCTCAATAAAGTATTCTAGCAACTGATACATCCCCTAGTTGACCGATCAACCTATTTAGTAGGCTAACACATATGGGCTATTATCTTTTTAATCTTATTATTCATCATCTACTTGATTCATAGTCACAATCTTATTTACTTTATAATGATTTATCAATGTCAATCACATATTTCATATTTTAAGTTTCGTTATGCACATTGTTATTTCTAATTGTCATTCCACATTAATATGCTCATATTGCCATCCTTATTACATATATTGCCATACTTCATTTACCATTCATGTGCTATCCATTAACATTAATGTGTCATTATCCATTACCAATGTATACATGTACACACACATAATGCATTACATATGTTGTCAAACATACATATATGTTTCATGCATTACACATTCATCATTTCATGTGAGCATCAATGTACAATCCCGATATGAGTTATAGTAATTCATTCTAAGCTATTACATCGCCAATTTTGTCCATTATACAATAATTTAGAAAATTCCCACTAAGTCCCCAAAGTTCCATATTACATTTACTATTTTTAATGTTTTGTATTTAGCTCATTTTTTTGCCATTTTTAATCTAGTTAAGTTCACTAACATTTGTTAAACCCTAAAATACCCTAAGAACCAATTTTAGGGTTATCTTAACCCCTAAATGCATGAAGCCCTAAATGCACATCAATATGGAAATTCCATAAATCATAATTAGAGGCTAATATTTTATTGAATACACTTACAGAGATGTTTTATAATGTCCTAGATCAATTTCATAGCTTCTCTTTTCCACGATTCTCATTCCCCTTAGTGTTCTCTAATTACCATAATATTTCAAAAATTAAAAAAATGCATAGAAAATATATATACATCCAAATTCAAAAATAAAAGCATAACTGTGATCTAGAGCATCTTTAGTTACCTAGAAAGGTAATAAAAAGTTAATTATAGGGTCAGTTCAGCTTAGGGGTTCAAAACCCTAAACTTTCAATTCTCTAATTTCACATAAAAACCTCTATTTCTCATAAAATTAAAGTGGAATTGGACTTTAGACATCATAAAGATCAATTTTCATATAATATTTGTAGGTTTTTAGGGGATTTCAAGTGAGAAAGGAAGAAAAAGGGGGGAAAGGGAGAAGTAGTGTGTGATGTCGGCTTTATTGGGTTTTAGGGAGGAAAATGGTTAGATTTAGCTATTGTACACATGCATATACATAATCACTTCTGTATTATGGTGATAGATGGCCACAATGATGCCACATGGCAATCGGATTGCCCTAATTAAACCTATATAGATTTTAAGCTTTAAAAATGTAAAATAAATCCTAAATGTCTCTAAAAACCATAATTTTAGTGCCAAAAAAATAATGAATTCTTTAATTAAGGGACTCCTAAATTCTCAATCCCAAATTCCAAAAGGAACTAGGTTAATTATTCACTCACATAATTAAAAAATTATGATTAAATATCAATTGAACTTAGAAAATTCCAATTCCACCACTATTACACAAATTTAGAATTTTTGACCTTCAAGGTATGATATTTTTGTGTCAGTCTAGGCACATCACTATTCACTAGATATCAACATAAAATAATTTATTGGTTTAATAAAAAGTGCTAATTACTTCATTTTCATGCTTATTTAGCCCATCTAAGCTTTATGACTAGTATTCCTCTTTGGCATCCTTAATGTGACCTAGTTACTCAAAAAATACTATTCATGCCCCAAGAAGTGCTATACACAAAATTGGGATTTTCAAGCATTACAATTTCTTCTCCTCCTAAGAAATTTTGTCCTTGAAATTTAACTAGTTCAAACAACTCTGGATATTGCTCTCTCATTTGTTATTTGCTTTCCCACATTGCCTCTTACGAACCGTGGTGCTTCCATAACACTTTAACTAGTGGTTCTATTTTATTTTGCAACTCCTTTTCTTCATGGGCCAAGATTTAGATAGGTTCCTCTTCATATGATGCATTTGGTTGCATCTGTATTTCCTCTATTAAAAGTATGTGTGAAGGGTTAGATCTGTATTTTCTTAGCATTGACACATGGAATACATCATGAATTTTTTATAGTTCTAGAGGTAATGGTAGTCTATAGGCTCCTAGCCTAACTCGTTCAATCACCTCATATGATCCAATGAATCCTTGGCTTAATTTTCCCTTCATCCTAAATCCAAATATCTTTTTCCTTGGTGATGCCTTTAAAAAGACTTTGTCTTTAACTTCATATTCAATAGGCTTTCTCTTTAAAACAATATAAGACTTTTATCTATTTGTTATTGCTTTTAACTGGTCTTTAATAACTTTAACTTTTCCTCTTTATCCCCGATCAAATCTAGCCCCATGAGCTTGGATCTTATAATAACCCAAAAATCTCACCTTTTATAAATAGTATTTCCCAAGATTAATAATGTTTTCCAAAACTTGAGTCACACTAATTAGACCAACAAGAAGTATTCATCATAGAATTATTTTTGGCAAAGTTTGAAGCCAATCTAAAGTCATTTGGATGGTTAAAAATGCAAAAGAAGATTTTATAACAATACACATGAATGGTGATCTAGTTTTAGCATAATCGTAAAATAAATTAATTTTTGCCAAAAATAATCTGAGATCAATACAGCCTAATGCTTAAAAATTCCAAATAGTCCAATGACATAAGTATAAAATTTTTTAAACATCGAGAAGTATTTTTACTAAATTGGGCTAAGTTAATTAATTGTATTTTTATAAGATTTTTAAGCTTTTTGAATATGAATCTTTATGGGATTCAAAAGTAATATTATAAAGGCTTAATGGATTTTTAAGAAGTGATTAATGAGGTTAAATTAAAGAAAAAAGAATTAAAATGTAGTGATTAAGAAGGGATTTATGGTGGCTATTGGATCTTTGATCTTTTAATCATGACCATCCATTGTTAAGCTTTAAAATGGGTTAAATAATAGTCAAAGACACTATTCCCATCACACTTCTCTTCTCTTCTTCTTACTTTGGGCCATCTCTATCTAAAAGGAGAAATCCTCCATTGTTGTTCTTCCTTTCTTTAATATAACTCAAATTACTCATTTCCAAGCCTTGTTTGATCATGGATTAAGTGGATTTATGATAGATTAAGCTTGATTTCATGGTTTTATTAAGAGATTTTTAAGAATAGAGGTATTGATGAATAGTACCCATTTTTAGTTTTGGGTCTTTTCTTTCAGTTTTAATATTTTTCCTAGACTCTAGGGGTGCCCAAAAACATGTACATGTAGTTATTTTAATTTTTGAAGCTATATTTGATTTATTATGGATTTTTTTTAAAGTGAACCTATAATTGTATATGTAGAATCAAAAAAATCGAGAAGCTCAAAAGGAAAGGAAAAAGTTTAAATGCATCGAAATGGTGTTTTATGATTTTTGTAAGTGAATCCAAACTAATATATGTGCATATTTATTTTTGCAGCCATTTATTATGATTTTGGCTTAATGTAATAAATATGAGAATGTGTAATTAATGTGTGGACATTTTGTGAATTATGTATGTTTGAGCAAATTATGAAATTTGATGATGTGTGAATGATTAAGTGATGAACGGGTGATTTCTAATCTAGGCTAAAACATTTATCTCAAAGAGGGGTGTGTGTTTTTGGTCCCTGCAAATTTGATATATGATAAATTGATGAATTAGTGAAGTAAATTATTTGTGAGTAGTTTGTGTGAGATTTATTGATTATGTATGGCTGAAATTTTCATGATGTATATGTATGAAATAAATGACTTATTATGTAGTGATTGTGATGAATATGTATACAAGGACAGGTGATTAATTTTTTTAAGTGGGAATTTTAGTCTTGGCCGAAATTCCTAATGCTAAAACACATCTATTGAGTTTGTGTAATATATGAATTATTTGTTGAGTTAATATGGCCTAAATATATGTGTGTGAATAATTTTACATAATAAATAATTAGAATTTTAATGTTAGCTAGCATAAGTTAAAAAATTGATGTGCTTGTTATGTCTATTAAGGACTTAAGTATGATTGAAAAAATGCATATTTGTGGCTTAAATCTTTGTTTGGCCGAATGACTTATTACATCCTCTTTAATGTTTGAGTATTTTGAGAGCTTTATAACTATACAGCATATTTGAGATAAATATATTGCACACAATTGTGAAAATTGGATTATGTGAAATATTAAGTATGGTGTGCATATAAGCATGATAAGTTTGATCATATGAAGAATAAAGTATAAATGTCTATACTTTTAAACAACCTAAGTTGGATAGGTTGATCAATCAACTAGGGACTATAAAGCAGCTACTAGGTACCTTTGAGTTTACTTATCTTAGGTGCCTTCAGGTGCAATTATCTTGGGTATCTGTGGATACATTATCTTAGGCAACTTCAGGTATGAGTATCTTAGATACTTATATGTATATTTGTCTTGGGCCTTTAAGCATATCATGGTCCTATTTTCTAGTTTGGTTCATTATCTTATAAGTATAGGCATGTAGATTAATGAAATAATGTTTCAAAGATTAAATTATCTATTTCATGTTTCGATTGCAATTTTTGAGATGATGATTATGATAATGTGTTATAATGTTATTTGTGACTATTTTAACATGAAAAATTATTTAATTAACTATGTTAAAGTTACCATAATTTAAGCTTGTAATTTATTGCCATGATTTTAAAGATGTAAACTACATGTTTATTATATATTGCTTGACTAAAAACTTATATTATGTTAGATTCACCACTATGTGAAAGCTTAGCTCATCATGTTTATTTTTGTGATACACAGCTTAAAAGAATGCATTTTAGAGTCATAGTCTCAATATCACAGGAGATTAAGATGCCACCATCTATTAGGGTATTTTGATTGTCATTTTTGTGCAATTATAATGATGTAAACATAATGATAGGTCTCTTATGTAGAAATGAGGGATTGGGCTTAATCTATATTTTGAAATCATGTTTTGTAAAATTTATAATTTTTAAACTTTCTTTAAAAGCTTTTATGAAACTGCATGATTGTATTGAGTTATGTTGAGAAGTGTTGCCTTATGATGTCTTGATAGAGGGTCAAATAGACCAAGAAGTTGTGGGAATGTGTTGAAATGTTATTTTTGGCAAGTTACTATTTGGGATAGTGTCTTAATATACCATTATGCTACTAGATTTTTGACATGATGACCCTATTAGTATGCCTCATAAAACATGTTTTTGATTTTTCACCTTATTTCTAACTTGAACATGGAAGGAATATTTTAATTAAAGAAAAGTTTTAATTTGAATAAGTTTTTCTTATAAAGTAGTTTAGATATCAATAAGTGTGCCGTTTGTTATTTAGGTCAGACAATTAGATTGGGTAATGGGTGTCACATTCGGGGGTATCAGAGATAGGTTTAGGTGTTCATCTACATCTATAGGTTACATAAGAGTGCTATAGGAGTCAAAAAGTGTACATCACTAAATTATACATACTGAGGCTTTCAATTTGTTTATTTTACTTATAGATTCAAGGATAAATAATAGTACACATCAAGTTGATAAGGAGGTAAAGAGCTATGCTTTGACTGTTGTGGTAGAAGAAACTGCTAAGGTAAAGTTAATAACATCTAATAATGCTAGGTAGGTAGCGCTGGAACCACAAGGATAACCTTTTTAGTTCAAGCAAATGATGGAGTCTATTAATCAAGTGTCTATTGCTACAACTGCTACTACTTCTATTGATACTATTTATCTAGTAATACCTCCACTAGCTCAGCCAAAACATCATCATATACATAAAACCTATTTAAAGAGGATGATAAAGAATGGGGTAGAGTTCTTTAAGGGAGAAGAGCAAAAAGGACCTAGTAGAGTTGAGTATTTGCTAGACAAGACATTACAAATTATGTAGCAATTAAGATCTGCTCCAAAGGAGTGTACAAACTATGCCACATCTATGATATCTAAAGAGGCTCTAAAATGGTTAGAGACTATTACTAAACATAAGACTCTAAAAGATCTCACATCTGAGTTCTTTCTCAGAGAATTTAAGAAAAAATACATCACAAAGCATTATATGGATCTAAAGAGGGAGGAATTTAAAGATCTAAGGCAATAGAATAGAACAATATCACAGTATGAGAAAGAGTTCCCCAAACTCAGTGGTATGCTAGAGGGGTTATGCCATAGAGGAAGAGCGCTATAAGAGTTTTAATATGGGACTAAATCTTGACATTATGCTCAAGATTGAGATTTTTCTGTATTGGTTGATGTATGCCAATTAGTAGAGTTGGTCCATAGGTTACAGGAGATGAGAGATGGCTACCCGAGGAAAAGGTCCTTTAGGCAAGGTCAGTGTAGTTCAATATTTACATTTGACAAGAGATAGAATAGTGAATAATCCAAGCAACCATAGACTTAGAAATAAGAGTAGACTAAAAAGCCAAGATAAAGGTTTAAAGCATAGTTTAGACAGAGGACTCAAACTTTAGGTGCTCTTAGATCTATAGCTTGTAGTGCCCATTGGCTTTAGTGTAAGTATTTCAATAGAAAGTATATGGGTATATATTGGAAGACTTTAATAGCAGTATGCTAGTGCTGTGGCTCCAAAGGTCACATATGGAGAGAATGTCTTAAGAAGCCTATAAATTCATTTCAGAGGAGAGATTAAAGGGATACTAGAGATAAAGTTAAGGGTAGATAAAAGGAAAAGTTAGAGAGTAATGCTCTAGCAAAGCAGTATACTATTCAGGCTAGAGAAGATATGGATGCACTAGATGTTATAATGAGTACATTATAACTCTTTGATTTACCTAGTTTAGCACTTATAGACCTAGGGTCCACACACTCCTATATCTTCATTGCACGGGCTTTAGATCAAGGTTTAGTGTTAGATAAGCTTGATATTGAGATTATGGTTAGTAATTTGATAAGCCAGCACGTTATTATTGATAAAGTGTATAGAGATTATCCTTTGTATATATAAGGGCATTCTTTTTCTATCAACCTCATTGAGGTATCATTCTATGAGTTTGATCTTATCTTTGGCATGGATTGGTTATCCAAATATCTTACAGTCATGGACCATAAGAAGAAATGGATCACACTTTAATAAGTGATGGCATATAAGTGAAAATTATGGGTGAAAGATCGAACTATATAATGTTATTTCTATAGTTGTGG
The DNA here is from genome assembly GCA_948208565.1 of Hura crepitans. Classification (NCBI taxonomy): domain Eukaryota; kingdom Viridiplantae; phylum Streptophyta; class Magnoliopsida; order Malpighiales; family Euphorbiaceae; genus Hura; species Hura crepitans. The sequence continues at coordinate 644 of CANXYI010394953.1, read as the reverse complement.
TAAGAAAGTTGATAAGGAAGGGTTGTCAAGCATTTTTGGCTTATGTTATTGGCACTAGTAAAAGAGAGCCTAATGGCAGCAAGATACCAGTTGTATCAGAGTTTGAAGATGCTTTTCTAAAAGAGCTACCTCGGTTGCCACTAGAAAGGGAGCTAAAGTTTAGTATTGATGTGATGCCAGGCATAACACCAATGTCCATAGCTCTATACAAGATATCTCATGTGGAGTTAAAAGAGTTGAAGTTATAGTTACAGGAGCTGTTTAACAAGGGTTTTATCAAATCGAGTGTTTCACCCAGGAGAGCACTAGTTCAGTTTGTTAAGAAAAAAATGGTTCCTTAAGGCTATGTGTTGACTATAGATAGTTGAATAAGGCTACTATCAAGAACAAGTATCATTTACCATATATTGATAATATGTTTAATCATCTTAAAGTGGCACAAGTCTTTTACAAAATTAATCTCAAATTTAGGTACCATCAGTTAAGGGTAAAGGAGGCAAATGTGCACAAGATAACTTTTAAGACAAGATATGGCCATTATAAGTTCTTAGTAATGCTGTTTAGGTTAACTAATGCACCAACGACATTTATAGATATTATGAATTGAATCTTTAGGCCATCCTTAGACTAGTTTAAGGTAGTCT
>CANXYI010394852.1:0-10756 GCA_948208565.1 Hura crepitans | reverse complement strand
CAAAAACTTAATCCTTGATCTCCTCTCTACTTGTGCAATTCCCATTCTAGCCCATTTTTCTGGCTTGAAATTCTTTTGTTGAGTCCGGCTTGATTTATCTTTGTTGAAGGTTGCTACCAACTTTTAAGACCCCATAGTTTCATGTTTATTTATTTTCTCATCAAGAGTTATACCCCTTATCTAAAGAATTTTCTATAATTTTGGGTATGCCCTCTTCATTTGATACACCACTTTGCTATCTGAGTTGTGTTCCCCACTACTCGTATGAGGTCATTTGGGATACTTCCTTCTCTAACTGCTCGACGGATCCTATGGAGAGAACTAATTTCTTTGAATACTCTATTAGCCTATGTTGAGAGCTATACTGACATTCTATCTCTTTGTACATGCGTATATCTATTCCTATTCTTCTCTAAATATCTAATGGTGACATCTGAAGGCCATTTTAGAGCCTATCAGTTATTCAGTATAATAAACGAGTTAACCAAAAGCTCGAACCCCTTTTCCATTGATACTTGCTAAAACTATTATAGGTCTAGATACAGTACAGTTTGGTGAAGCTAATTTTTTCTATAAGAGTCTAATTCTACTTCAGGTTAGTTTTTTTTAAGAATAGACTGCCCCTAAGGGTTTTTGGCCTTATTCTATAGTCTGCCTTTTTCTTAGGAAATCATTTAGGTTTTCGTTGCTAACAAACTTTTTAGGGATAGACTGCCCTTGTAAGTTTTGATGTTATCCCCCACTCGACTTTTACTTAGGAAGCCTTTATAAGTTTTCATTCCTAATAGTGTTTTTTTAGGTTTGGTCATAGGAGAAAATTTGCTTATTAGATGGCCCTCCCCCTCATGTCCTTGGGTCTTATAGTCTAAAGCACTTGCTGCCTCATGCTATTATATGCCATTTTTCTAATGTGGATTAATGGGTTATTAGGATAAGTGCCATGACTAATGAAAGCATAAATTTCATGAGCCTATGGATTTCTTTATAGCATGTATGATGAAGTGGTTTTACAGGTAATGTACCCTTTATAGGCTTGCATAAAGTTACATTATGTATTTTTGATCACTATGTGAGGCAATTTGGTGAGACACAAAGCATTGTCTCTCTCCCATTATCATTCAAATGAGGGGATTTATCTGTTACTTTTGCTGCTGGGTACCTTGATTTATGGAAGTAGTTACCCTTGAAGATAATAATTCCTCCCAAGAACTGTTACGACTTTTAGACTTTTAAAGCATATAAGGACTGGGTGATGGGACTTTCCTAAGATAACTGGACCTAATAGTTGAAGATGGAAGGTAAGAGGAGCAATAAGAGATAGAAGATCTAAAAGAAAATGTATTTGTATTGCTTTTTCTAGACTTAAGTACAAAAGTGATGTAATGACAATATTTCTATCTCTCCAGTCTATAAGATTCTCAATTGAGCTTATTAAAGTAATCCTATCTACTTGCATCATAATGGAATTTTAATCGAACATTAATGCAAAAACACATTTTCTCATTCAATAAAGAGAAATCTTAATTACATCTTAAACTCCTATCATCAATCATCCCTTACAGGTTTTCTTGATTGACAATTTTCTCATAGTCCCTAATTATTGCATAAGATGGCTTTTTTCAATTTTCACCCTATCGGGGCACACATATTTAGCAAGGTCATCATTTATCAATTTTTGAACCATAAGGCTCTCTCTCTCTCTCTTTTTTTTCTTTAACCATAGAACCTTTTTAGTTTAGCCACATTCACAGGCTTTTTGAATTTTTTCCACCATAATCTATAAGGATTGTTGCGCTATTGGAAACAATTGCTTAAGGATGAATGGTCCTTCCCAATTTAGCTTGAATGTCACTCTTAGTTTGGCTAGCCTTGGTCTTATTTGTTTAAGAACCAATTCTCCTTCCTTTAACTTGTAATTTTCCACCCTCTTACTGAGGGCACGTGCCATCCTTTTTTGACAGACTTGATTATGATAATAGGTTTTTAGCAATTTCTCCTTTAACATGTTCAACTGTTGGAACCTTTACTCTACCAAAACAATCTCAAGAATTTTAACTCTTATTGCCACCCATAAGGACTGGAGTTCAATGTCTATTGGAAGCACTACATTTGACCTATATACTAATAAAAATAGAGTGGCACATATTGAAGTCCTAATAGTAGTTTTGTATCCCTAAAGAGCCAATGGAATTCTATTAGCCTAATCTCTATAAGTTAAAACTATCTTAGATAGAATCCTCTTAATGTTCTTATTTGCTACTTCTACCACTCTGTTTACTTATGGTCTATAAGGAGAGGATTTATGATGCTTTATCTTCAACTTTTGTAGCAATGCCTTTGTTTTAGCTTGAAATTGGACACTGTTGTCTGAGACTATCTGATATGAAACCCATATATCTGTAGATTAAATTATTTTCTATGAACTTAGCCATCTCTCTTGCCCATAAATTCTTGAAAGATTCTACCTTGACCTATTTTGAGAAATAGTAGATGGTTACTACAATGAAATAATGCCTATTTAAGGCTGTTAGATGTATTTCTCTGATTATGTCTATCCCCTATGCAATGAATGGCTAAGGAGATGATAAGTTGTGAAGTTCTAATGTGGGTACATGTCTCAAATCCCTATATTGTTGGCACTTATGATGTTTTTATATGTATTTTGAATAATCATGGTTTATTATAAGCCAAAAAAATCCCTGACACATTATCTTCTTAGCTAACTCTAAACCAATCTTATGTGTATCGTAAGATCTGGCATGTATCTCTTTCACGACCCTTTCTACTTCTTTCTCTTCTAAGCAACAAAGCTAAAGACCATATGTTTTCCTTTTGTATAAGACCCCACCTACACTGATGAACTGACTTGATAATTTTCTCAATATCCTCTTGTCTTTATCCGTAGCTTCTTTAGGAAATTCTTCATTCTCTAAGTAATTTTGGATATCATTAAACCATGTTTACTTTCTTTTTGCTTAATTTCCATTATTTGCTCTGACTCGTAGTAAGGCTTTTTAGAACTAGAAACAATTACTAGTTTTATGATTACCCCTTTTAGATTATGCCACATAGAGACTAGGGTGGCCAATATATCTACTAGCTAATTTTTATCTCTAGGAACATTAAGAAAAGTGCACATCTCGAATCATCTGTTGATGGATCTCAAATGTTTTACATAAGGCAATAATCTTTCTTTATGAATGGTTCATTCTTTATTAGCCTAATACACTACTAAAGATGAATCCCTAAATACCTAAACCATCTTTGCACCGAGAGTCAATAATGCTTTAAGCCTAAATATACAAGCCTTATATTCAGACATATTATTCATAACATTATATCTCAATTTTTTAGCTAGTGGTACCTTCTCTCCTTCAACAATTTTCAAGATTACTCCTACTTGTACTCCCTTATTATTTACTGCACTAATAAAATACATTTGCCACCCTTGGACAATTATCGGGTTTAGGTTTTCATTTGGGGACTCGAACTTAAGATTTTCACCTTCTAGTGGATGGCTAGATAAGAACTCTATGACTGTCTGCCCCTTGATTGTCTTCCTTGTTATGTATAGAATATCAAACTCTTGAAGAAAAAGAAGCCATTTACCCAATCTACCTATCAAAGATAGAGCTATTTGAAGATATCTTAGAGGGTTGTGCTTAGATATTGCCTACACTATATATGATTAGAAATAGTGCTGTAGCTTTTTTGAAGCCTACACTATTGCTAAACAACTCTTGTCCATTTTTACATACTTGGCTTTATTAGGTAAAAACTTCTTACTCAGGCAATAAGTCATAAAATTAACTCTAAATTCATCCTCTTGCACTACCATAGCACTTATTGGACTTCCTTCAATAGACAGGTAGAGAATTAGTAGCTTCTCATACCTTGGTAGCTGTAAGACTGGTGGATCTAATAGATATGCACTAATAATGTCAAAAGCTATTTAACAATCATTATTCCACTTAATTGGTTTGTTCTTTGTAAAAAGTTTGAAAATAGGCTCACATATGGTGGTGAGTTTAGCTATAAATCTATTGATATAGTGTATTCTTCCTAGAAATCCCATTATTTTCTTTTCTTCCTTTGGAACATGCATTTCTCTGATAGATTTGACTTTATCAGGGTCCACTTCGATCCCTCTTTGACTCACTATAAGCCTCAAGAGTTTTCCTAAAGTTACCTTGAAGACACACTTCTTTGGATTCAAGCCCAGGTTGTACTCATCAATCTATTTATAGAACTTTTCCAATACTTCAAAAAACACTTCTCTTATAGTGGATTTAATTATCATATCACCTATTATACTTTTACTTCTTTGTGAATTAGGTTATCCAGAATCCTAATGGCCATCCTCTTATATGTAGCTCCAGCATTTTTCAACTCAAAAGGCATTACCTTGTAGCAAAAGGTTCCCTACTCTATGAGAAAGGTAGTTTTTATCTTGTCTACTATCTTGTTTAGGATTTGATTGTAATTAGCATACCCATCAATAAAACTGTACATTTTACACATTGCCGTGCTATCAACTAGAACATCTATATGTGGTAATGAAAAATCATCTTTTGGGCAAGCCTTATTTAGGTCCCTATAGTTTAGGCACATTTTAACCCTATTATCCTTCTTGCTGAAAGGTACTCCATTGGCTAGCTAGGTTGGATATTGTACTTCTTTTAAGATCTTGGCTTTGATATGCTTATGCATTTCTTCTTTTATGCCCATTCTGGCCTCATCCTTCTCGATTTTTGCTTTACTAGTTTTACTTTCAAATATGTGTAAATGCATTAAAACTAACCTATTTTATCTTGGCAAAAATGGACAACATAAAAATAAATTAATTACCCATGATTCTATTACGAAAGAGAGTGAAAAAATTAAGAGACTATTGAAAAAATATAAAAAAAATATTTGCCTAGAACTATAAAGACATGCCTAGCATTGATCGAGAGGTAGTTGGATATGCAATCCCAGCTCATGATCACATTACCCTAGTTCACTAGAAACATAGGATAATGAGACTAGAATGGGCTGAAAATGTCAAAGAAGAGGTCATTAAGCTGTTAGAAGCCAAGTTCAAAGAAGAAATTATCTTCTTTTCATGGTTAGCCAATATTGTCCCCATACCAAAGAAAGATGAAAGAGTTAGGATGTGTGTTAATTATCGAGACTAGAACAAGGTAGGCCCCAATAATGATTTCCCTTTACCTTATATTGATGTACTAGTTGATAGAAAAACTATGGCAGCTATGTAATCCTTTGTAAATGGATTCTCAAGGTACAACCAAATTCTCATATAAAGGATAGACAAATGCAAGATAGCCTTCAAAATAGAATGGGCAACATATTACTTTATGGTGAAGCCTTTTGGATTAAAAATACAGGAGCAATGTATCAAAGAATGGCCACTAAACTTTTTCATGACATAATGGATAAAAAAGTAAAAGTCAATATAGACAATATGATGGTTAAATCAATAGATAGAGAATAATAATAAGAGGTCTTAGAAATATTCTTTCAGGGGTTAGACAAGTTTAACATGAGTCTCAACCCTAAGAAATGCATTTTCAGGGTAATATTAGGGAAGTTGTTAGGATTCATGATCAACAAGCATGGTATTAAAGTAGACAATGATAAGGTAAAAGAAATTTTAGAAATGTTTACTCCTCACATAGAAAAAGATGTATTAAGATTCTTGGGAAAGCAATAACATATCAATAGGTTTATAAACAAGTTCACATTTATCTATGAACCCATATTTAAAATACTATGGAAGAATTAAACATTTGATTGGAACAGTGATTGTCAAAATGCATTTGAAGGCATAAAATAGTACCTAACCAAAGTGCCAGTCTTGAAGCCACCTATACTAGGGAAAGCCTTAATCTTATACCTTGTTGTAGAAGAGAATTCTATTAGGGCTCTCATTAAACAAGCAAATGAGTTTGGGGTAGAATATATAGTCTATTATTTAAGTAAAAAACTACTACCATATGAGTAGAGATATGTCAAAGTGGAAAAGATATGCTTATGAGGGATCTAGGTTTCTAAAAAGCTTTACCACAACTTTTAATCATGCAAAGTGGAGGCAATAGCTAGACATGATCCCTTACAATACCTATAGACTACACCATCTCTAATAGGTAAAATAGGCAAGTGGATTCTATTGTTATAAGAGTTTGATACCTCTTATATGACCAAGAAAGCTATCAAAAGGTTAGCAATGGCATACTTCCTAACACAATAGCCAATTGAGAGTTATGAGGTGTATTTCAAATTTCCAAGTGAATACCTAGGGGCAATATCCCAAGAAGGATGAAAAATGTATTTTGATAAAGTAGTTAGCCAAAAAGGTGTAGGTACTAGTGCATTACTTATTAACTATGACACCCAGTACTAAATTCTTGAAGAAACCCAATAAGCAACGTAATTCCCATTAGGTCAACTATCCTAAAATTTCCCCTAAGGTCATTCATTTAACTATTACCAATTTCACTCTATATCATTCTATCTGACTCTAAAATCATTGTAGTCAAGTCTTATAATCCCTTTAGGTTAGAGGCAATCTTACTTAGTCATTACAGAAGAAATCTAATCACACTCAAGTGTCACAAAAAAATCCGATAGCATGATGGCTTCCTGGATCCTAACCCAAAATTTAAACAACCTATTTAACACTTTTATAAATAATTTACATCACCTGGACCCATCTGGTCTCCCATTCTCAACTTATCATCATCATTTAACACACATCAAACCCATGCCTAAGGCCACAGATAAAATAAGCATAAATATAGAGCCTTAGGCTCACATCAACATCAATAATGTAATCATACATTCACTAAAGAACATGTATAGAAATGCTTAATTTACATCAGCAGGTCATATTCACTTAATTAATTTATATTTCCAAAGCTTAAATACATCTTCCTACCCATTTCCCACTTAAGTACATAGATATTCAACTGTATAATAATTACATCCAAAGTCTTCACTTTTATCCTCTAAACCACTATCATTATGCTTTATGAGGCAAGTCTCGTTGTTGTGTACCTATGCACCAAAATCAATACACTGAGTATACGAGATACTCAGTGGTGAACTTAAAGCAATTTAATTATGGCATTTATATTATTAACTTACTTGTATAGTTTAAGAATGATTTTACTTCATTATGTAACTTAATTATTCACTAGGGTGCCAAATTACTAAAATACCCTTAAGGTATTTCTAAGGTCTGATACAATACTTTTGACTCAGATAAATCATTTAGAGTAAGGATGATTACTTTTAACATTCATACTTATAAGAATCACTTAATCTATCTTGGACATAAAAAATTACTAAAATACCTTTTCACTGTATTTTTATTACTTTTTCTAAAAAAGTCATTCACATCTGCTTAACTTTATCTCTCTAAGGTACTTATGTGCCTTAGAGTAGTCTTCTTAACTCACATATACATGTTATTTAAAATAATATTTAAACTAATCTAGCATATCTACGCAAAATGTCTAAAATACCCTTAGCTTATATTTTATCAAAACTTAGACAATACTGCTCCGTTCTGCTTAATTCTTATGTTCATAATCAGTCTAATTATTTACATAATTTAATTCTCTCACTTGACTAGGAAGATGACACTTTAAGACACTAGATTTAAAGGGATAATAAAATGGTGTAGTGGTCCCCATTCTAGACCTATGCCGTTGCACCAGCATGTGTGCCATAATGGAGATCAGTCGTAGCCTCCCTAGACACAATAAAAGTAACTGTGTGGCATAATATAAATTAGCCTATCGACCTCCCTAACCAAAAATAATCATTAATAACTAGGTGACATAATAGAGATCAATCTATAGACCTCTTTAACCACCAATGGATACCATTAATAACTGGGTGACATAATGGAGATCAGTCTATAGTCCTCTTCAGCCACCAATGAACTAGCAGCTATAAAATCCGAAGTTGATTGGTCAACCCATCTAGTGAGTGTCTAACCAATGGGCCAAGTAGCTCAATTTAACTTCTTTTATTGACCAAAAATATTCTTATAATATTTAAGTTTCAAAAATAGATAGATAAAAATTTTATCTTATACTTTAAAAATTTATCCAAATTGGTATAGCCACTTTTTAGCTTCATCGGGTAAAATTCCAAAACCATTTTTAAGTTTGTTACTGCCAAAACCCAAGTTATCTTATTTTATGATTTATCGGGGCATTTCCACTTAAGAGGTTAATGCTTTCTATCTAATGACATTTTTGGTTTAGGTAGAGGTCAACTGGACAGTTATAGGTCATTTCGACCACTTTTAAAGATAGTTTTCTGGGACTTCAAGGTTTTTTTTAATAGTTTACTAGGCACAAGGCCTATTGCAACTAGGCCAAGTCCATAGCCAAAATCTAAGCACAAATGCCAATTGTAACTAGGCCAATTCCATGGCCAAAATCTAGGCACAATTGCCATTCATATGCTTAGTTCAATTTTAGCTTCTCAAGGCACAACTAAGGTTCAAATTACTAACTTATTGGAAGTCACTTTTTTAAGTCATTATTTCAAGCTTTAAAAACATGTTTTAGTCTAACTTTTCTTAGCCATTTCTAGGCACATTTCAAGTGTATATTGTTACATTATTATGTCATATACTTAGCAAATTCCCTACTTAATTCATGCCAATAATTAAGCCTTAGTAGTATACTTAGCTAATACTTTAACAACTTAGAAATTCATGCTAACATACCATGAATAGCTCTCGAGTACTTAGGAAAAATAGATTTAATTTCAATTCCTTAAGGCATAATAACATTATTCAATCCCATTTACATGCCATGAACTCAAATATTGACATAAACATCTCAATCTAAGCTAATATAGCTATAGTACAAAAACAACATCTCTAGAACTACACATGGTAGCTCACGGCTACAAGCAAAAATGCACATTCTATGGTTAATTCCACACCCAAATTTACATAGCTCACCTCTTAGCATGCCAAGCACATTCTCAATTCATCTTAGGTAGTAAATTACACCAAACATTTGAAGGCAATTATGCAACTACCTAAAATAACATGCCATTTTCCATTAAAAACTCAAGAGAACCAACATCACCAAGGAACAATTCAACTTTACATACATCATTCCAGCCATCCTAATTCAAAGTTCACTAACCTAGGCACCCATACACATAAAGAAATGGTTGTAAGTTCACTTACATATCACTTTAAAGGTGTCATTCCCATCCTAGCCTATGTTGCCAGCCTTATTCTAGCCACCATGATGACCATGTTCCTCCTCTATAAGCCTCCAAATGCCATCCAATGGCCACCATTGCAACATATACACACATATACATGTCTTAGGTACATCCTAGCATCAATTGGTAGCCAAAAAAAAAAAAAGAGAAAGGGAGGAATTGGTTAAAACTCACCTATGGATCATGGTTCTGGACTGTTCTAAACTAGTCCTCTTGTTTGATTTTTATCTCCCAAACCATAGCTCTTTTTGGCCTGCCTAACATCCAGAGGAATTTTTAGAGACTGGAATTATCCTATTTGGTCAGCAGAGAAGAAAGATATGGCCTGAGGAGTAGAGGAATGGCGTCGACAATTCTAGTCAGAAGGTACGAAGAAAACTCTTTTGTGCGAGTGGAAAAATCCACTTGTCTCATGCCTCTTGCCACTTGGCAACTTGCATGCCCACTTGGATGTAGTGGGGCCCACCTTGACATGTCAAAGGTGGTCTCGGTTATTCCTGAACCATCGCGATTTTTTTGGCAAACTTCAAAAATTCATAGAACTTCACTTGGACATCTAAAAATTATATTGTTTGTTCTAAAATTTCCATTTTAAACCCCTCTACCTACTGGTAAATTTTCGTGACCAAATTCCACTAATATGTTAGTTTTTAGACTACCTCGATTTGCATGCCAACCTAAAAAATTACAAGAATTTGCAAACGACCTCTGATTGCAAAAATTCTTTCACCATTGGAGTCAGTGTAAATTTTAAGCTTCAGGGTCCATTACTTTCAGGTCAGTCTAGGCACATCTTAGGTTAGTCTCCACTCGAAAAATTATGGGTAGCTTTTAGTCAAAAATGAATTGTTGGTTCTGCTAAATTTTAAATTTTGCCCATTTCATTAAATTAAGGCCCCTCAAAGTATCATGACCTGTGTCACTGCCTCGATCCATGTGCAAGTGACTTGGCACCTTGGGTGCACTCTTCGGACCTTATGGCACTATTCACAAAGCCTTAGAACACAGGTGTTACATCAACCAAGAAAAAACAAATGTTTTTTGCAAGAAAGTTAGACTTTTCGACCACTAATAATATTGTTGAATATGAGGCATACATCCATGGCATTGAAAGTTTGCTCCTATTGAGGGCAAAAACACTTTAAGTGAATAGGGATTCCATGTCAATAATACAATAAGCAAAGTGTAATTAGGAGGTCAAAGACAAAAATCTCAGTAGGTACGTCAAAATATTCATAGATTTGTTAGAAGTATTTGATAGATATACCTTTCACCACATTCTATAAGAACAAAATTAGGTAACTAATGCTTTGGTAACATTAATGTCAATAATTGATCTCACTAAGAAAGAAATGCTTAAGCCAATGCATTTCACTAAGCTAAAATTTCCAACATACAATGGCATAATTAGTACAATGAAAGTAGAGATAATGTGACACATTTATCTACTTTTCGAAGAAATTTGATAGATGACACACTTAGTGACCCATCTTGG
>CANXYI010394744.1:0-10420 GCA_948208565.1 Hura crepitans | reverse complement strand
TGTTAAAAGATACTTTAAGCTCTTATTATCAATGTAAACATAGCACTTCTCTCTATAGAGATAGTGTCTCCATATCTTCAAAGCAAACACAATAGCTGTAAGCTCTAGATCATGAGTAGGGTAGTTCTCTCATATGGCATTAACTACCTCGATGCATAAGCAACAACCTTGCCATCTTGTATCAAAACACAACCCAATCCATTATGAGATGCATCACTATATATGGTGAAGTCTTTCCTAAAAATTAGCTGAATAAGAATTAAAGCCTCTATCAACATCATTTTAAGCTTGTAAAAACTCTTTTGACATCTATCATCCCAAACAAACTTAACATCTTTCCTTAATAGATGAGTCATAAGAGTTGCTATCAAAGAGAAACCCTTGATAAATTATCTATAATACCCTATTAAACCAAGGAAACTCCTTATCTCTGTGGTATAATATACATATGCCAAGAAAGCTTGACAACCTTCTTTAACATACACCTTACTATCACAACTGATATGACATTAGACAAAAAGTCTATCCTTTTACCCATAATTATGATCTTAGAACCATATTCAGCCTTAAAAGTTATCTTTTTTAACTTGTAATCTATTAGGGCTTGATACTAAGACAACCAATCCATGCCTAATATTAAGTCAAACTCATCAAATGGTAACTTGATGAGATCAGCCAAAAACTTGTGCCCTTGAACCATTAAAGGACACTCTTTGTAAACCTTATTTATAGTAACATGCTAACTTGTTTACAGTAACATGCTAACCTATCGGGTTGTTACCCAAAATCTCTAAGTCAAGAAATATAGAATCTAACCCCTAATCTTATGCTTATGCTATGCATATATATAAATATGTAGACCTCGAATCTATCAAAGCCAAAGCAGGTGAGTTGAAGAGAAGAAAAGTACCAGCAATGATGTTTGGCACATTAGCCTCCTCCCTAGCTCTAATAGCATACTACCTAGTAGGAGCTCTGTGCTCAACTTTAGACTCTACTCTATCTCTTTGTGCTCTATCTTCTCTCTCTCTCCTTAATCTTCCTTCTGGCCTCTAATGGAAACATCTATAGATCCCTATCTAGTATTAGCTCTCTTTGGACAATCTCTATGAAAAAGATTTGACAACCTATAAGAAAAGCACACTCTTGACTTTAGCTTCCAACACTCTCTTTTGTGTCTCTTATGGCAAGTCTGACACTGAGGTATCTAGCTACTCTTAGCTATAGAAACTAGTGTACTAGTAGCCTGAGATTGTTGTCCAACCTTGCCTTTGTTGCCTTATATTATCCTCAAGGACTGGCCCTACTTTAATGTCTATTGTGGTGCCCCAAACTGATTCCTTTTAAACTTCTTATCAGATTTTTAAAATGCACTAGAAGCCTCCTAACCAAAGGGCCACTTCTTTTGGTGGAATTCTTTCTTCTCTTTCCATACTCCCTCAATAGAGTGACAAATTGAAACTAGTTATGAGAACTCTTGAATCTTCATTGAAACCACCTATGACTTGATGTCCACATGTAACCCTTTCTCAAATCTCTTACACTTGTTAGCCTTTATAGGAATGGTCTCCTTAGTATACTGACTGATCATGGCAAAGTCCTTCTCATCCTTTTTAATAGACTTCTGCCCTTACTTGAGATCCATAAACTGCTGTCTTTTGTTATTTAGATAATCTTTAGTAATGTACTTCTTGTGGAACTCTATTAAGAAAAAGTCCCATGTCAACTCATCCTGACTTATACTTTGTCAGGTCTTCCCACCATTTTGATGGTTCTTCCTAGAGCAAAGATGCAGCACAAATCACCTTCTCTTCTAGGGTTCATCTCATTTGCTTCATTATCTTTTCAGTATGGTCCAACTAATACTCTACCATGCCTTCTCCTTTGAAGTCCTTAGCTCTCATCTTTTTAACTCTCTCAAGATAGGTCTTTTAGGGAGCTAAGGGAATATCTAGTTACTGTGCTAGTGGTGGAGCTATAAATGATACTTGCCTTACTGCACTACTAGATACATATGCAACCCTATCCAACTCTTGTCCCATGACATTAAAGCCTGACTCTCGACTACCTTATCCTAGTGTGCTTTGTGATCGCTCATCATATCCATAGATAAGGGAACAATTCATAAGCCTTGATAACATAAAATTTATGATGTATAAACTTAACTTATGCACTCATATGTTTCCTAGGAATGCCTAAATTAGAGCTCTAATACCACTAATGTGACATCCTTTACTCAATTTGAATGCAGGCCGGTTGCTTAGCCCGACTAAAAGATGTGCACACAAATGCATTATCCAAACTCTTAAAATGTTATCCCATTTAAAATCAGTCTTTACAAAACATTTATCTTTTAAAAATACGGGTTTACAAAAATTTTTCAAAAACTAGTTATTTTCCATATTTTTAATTCCTCATGTCAAAAATTCAACAGCGTAACAGTTGTACTGGGATATAATCCCAAATATGAATAGTAACCTATATGATAAAAAAACACTTTTATAAACTTTTTCTCATCATTCTCAACTCCTATGATCCTTCTAATAACCCCAAACTGATCAGTACCACAACATCATAAAACATGAAACAAAATCTCAGCATGCAATCAATCACAAATCAAAAATCCACTTTAAAGTAATTACAAACCTTAAAAATCTAAAATTTGATAATTTAACTAGTTTAAGCCCTATTCCCTATAATTACATCCGTATGAGTGCTACTAGCTATACATCATATAATTTACATTAAAATATACCAAAAGAATCTTTGTCTCTTGGAAACTTGACAATCTGAGGCTTCTACTTAAATTGTCACCTTACCTACGGATTGCAAAAATAGACGATGAGCTTAAAAAGCTAAATAACATCATATAGTATTATATGGAATATAAGCATTCACAATCTCACATATTATGTAACATGAATCATAATATGCATAAATGCACAAGCATGGCATAAAACATTTGCATACCACATCATAAAAATCATTCATCATTAAATCATGCCATATATAATGTAAACATGTTCATTTTTTTATTACAGTCTATTTATTAAAGCCCATACTTAAGAAACAAACACTATGGATAATAAAGTATTAGTGGACCACCTGGCCCTCGAAACCATGTTGGCCCTGTAAGCATCAAACCTAAAAGTCAAAAAAATCATAAACCTATAGGTTATCACGCATCAAACTCAAAGGTCAAAAATAAGATTCAAAGATTAATGCATTAGACCCATAGGTCATAACATAAAAGTTAACCTGAAGGTTCATGCATCGCAACCCAAAGGCAATGAAGGTACCAAAGTACCCTAGCAGCTGTTATGACTCCTAGCTGACTGGTCAACCTATCCAACTAGGATATTTACTTGCATAGGCTATTAGCCAATTATTTTTAGTTCCACCTCAATATTATTACTTAATTTTATTTTTAATTAAATTAGTTTAGCCAACTAATTACTAGATTGAAAAATAGTCTGATTAAAACTTATTTCATTATTATGACATGCCAAACCACATAAATATGCCATATAATGAATCTTTACATGCTTATACTAATGAATGATTTATATAATTATGCTTTCATATCAAATGCATTACATATTTTCATGTCATTAATTTGTTATACTGTATGCACATAATTACTATATCCATAAATACATCATTCATATGCTACTAAAGCTTTCATCTTATTACATGATGTCATACACATCATGAACATACATTAGGCATAATAATAAAGTAATATGCCACATAAAACTCATACCATATCATAAATGCACTATATCATGTATTTAAGTCAATAAAGAATGCATTATCACATTACATCTCTTTTATTTCATAAATACACATAATGTAATGCCCGTGTTTCGAGGCTTCATGAATAGTGCCATAAGGTCTGAGAAGTGCACTCGGGGTCCCAAGTCACTTGCATGTGGACTGAGGTAGTGGCACAGGTCATGAAACTTTGAGGGGCCTTAATTTGATGAAAAGAGCAAATTTTAAAAATTTAGCAAAACCAACAATTCATTTCGAGCTGTAAGCTACCTATCAAGGTAATAAAACCTTTTTAGGCTGGGACTGACCTAGGATGTCCCCAGACAGACACAAAAATAGTGGACCCTAAAGCTATAAAATCACACTAAGTTCAATGGTGAAAGAATTTTTGGAATCAGAGATCGTTTGTAAAACCTCATAATTTTTTGATATTACAATCTATGGATAAAATAATATTTTGAACTTTAAAATTTAATTAGATTAATTTTTTGGCATATTTTTTGCTACTCATAAGTGTTGGTTTTTTTTATCATATACAATTGAAAAAATTAAAACTTGAGAAAAACTAGCAATGATAATGGTTCCGGATAATTTAAAATTCATTTTAAATAATAAAGCTAGTAGTTTTTTGTGATTTACTATAAAAGACAATTGTACATTCATTTTGTGAGCTCTTCTCACTGAGTTGTTGCAAATCACAATGATCCCCTTTTAGGAACACCTTTAGGGTAATTCACATAAGAAATTCTTAGAAGAAAGGAACTTGAAATTCTAAGTACTAGTAGGAATTTCAAGAGGATGAAGGAAAAAGAAGAAATTACATGTGTTTTAATTGTTCTATATGCCAATTTCTACAATAGAATGTATCTATATGGTGGCTACTATTATAATGGTTATTTATAATTTAAATCAACCCTTATTAGGTTAGATTTTGACACTCAAAATTTGCCCTACATTGGACAAGAATGGTCCCACTAATTAGGCCCTATTTAGTCCTATGCGCGTAAGCCCTTAAATAGGCTTATGTGTATTCTGCTTTTGCCCCACTTTCATTAATCCTATGTGGCATTCCTAGGCACAATTTTGGATTAATAATTACTTTGATTTAATGCTTTTTAAATCCTTTAAAATACCATAAAAATAGATGTAAGAATAATTAAAATTTGGACTCAATAAGGTCTAACTCCAAAAACACTAATTTTAAGGCTACATATTTACAAGTGGGTCCTAAACCCATTTGCTTATTTCTTCTTCTTAATTCATCTTCCAATGATATCTCACATCATTAGAACATTCAATCTCATTAAATCTTCCTCAAACTCCTTTTATGTGTGTGACCTTATGGGTTTCCAAAACAACTTGGCAATACGCTGTGAAATAGAGTCTTAAACCAACTAAAACTCTATAGATTCACTTTTATTAAATCAACATCAATTCACCAATTGATATATCACTTATGTACAAGTTAAAAAAAGTCATCTAGCCATGCATCATGGCTACCTAAGTGTTAGAAAGTTAAGTAATTTGACTTAACCCTTCTATATATAGTTATAATGCAATAGACTTCTTTCTCCATCTTTTACCTCATCTAGTTTTGAGTATAGACTTGTGTCAACTTATAGCTTAAATAAGTATGCCTAATTAACCCCTGGACATATTGTTCTGATAATTTCGCCTTTATTCCTAATGCCTTTAATGAATCTTATTCACACATGGCACTTTGTTATGGCTAAAGATTTCTGAATATAGGTTACTCATCAAACATGTGAGATAAACTCTCCACTGTAATCTATGGTGATGAATCTTTTGTTAATTACTACCCAATCTTCAAATATATTATGGCATACCTAAGCATCTCATTATGAATAATTCTTGTTCGAAGTAAAAGCTTTGGAGTCAATGTATGTCATTCTATATTTAAGATAGGTAGTGATCTCAAGTCTAAGGATACTTACACCACTGATATAATGAGATACTTTCACTAACATAGATTAAGCATCCATGTGAAGATCTTATGGTGGGTTTCCAATGTACTCACTTCCCAAGTAAGTATCCACATGTTAACTCTAAGCATCTCTATGATTACAACGTGTGAGAACTATTGCTTAATCCAATCAAGAAATATAATGTGTTAATCTATTTGTATTAACAATGTCCTATCTTATTAATACTATGATCAGGGATATTTAGATATATCACATTTGCATGCAATAAGAATCTCGCATCGTGAACACTTTATGATTTCCTCTACACTATGATTTTATACCAAGGATTTTATAACATGGATTAAGACATTGCAAATAATTATAGGTAATATATACAAAAGTACCATGATATAAAGAGAAAAGCCTTATTATAAATTCAAAAGGTTTAAATACATATATAACATTATTACATGAGCTCTAGGGTATACTTTTAACAGCAAGTGATTGAAAAAGAGGTAATTTATTAGTGTTTTTACTTATTTACATTTTTAGGAAGATATTGATAGCAAAAAATAAATTGAAGACTTGTTTATAGAGTTACAACAACATTTAACTAGAAAAAAAATTATCAATATGTATGCCTGTGTGTGTCTATATATATATGTGTGTGTGTGCGTAATACACTATTTTTTATATATTATATATTTACAATGCTATAATAAAGTATTAAAAATTTAATATTTGGTCACATAACATAATCAAAATTTTTATACAAAATAATTATATGATAAAAGAATTTACTTGTGAAATATTTATTTATTTATTCATTCATTTTTAACTTAATATTTTATAATGTTCAAAAAATTGATATTTAAAATAATAAATTAGTATGTTAATTGTAGATTTTAGATGTATTAGTGATAAGATGGTTAGTGTTTGGAGTCACCACCTAACTCTATACTAGGACTATTAATCTTTTACCTAGAAAGGATTCAAAATCATATCTTATTTATGCCCTAATAACATGCCCTTATATTTTAAAACATACAAGTCACCTTTACATCCAAAGAAAAGTAAATTACAATAATTAAAATACAATAAATCATGATATAAATTATACATTCTCAAATCAGGTCATTCCTTGATAATAGTTTCACTTGACAATTACATGTAATTCTATAGAAATTGACGGTAATTTCCTAACTCCCATCTCTAAGAGATGGCCTCTTTTAAAATATGCCTTTATTAAAATACATTTTTATGTGACTTTTTATTAAGAAAAACCAAAATCTTTTTATTAAGAAAACACTAATTAATGAGGTAAAAAATATTTGGTGTGAAAGTTAGACTTTTACATGTAAAATAAGCTACTAAAATATCTATAACAAGCCAAAAATAAATAAAAGAAGTAAAAGGTACAAAACTAAATAAGCAAGCAAAGAATAAACAATTGATTCTTCTTTTGCAATGCTAAGTTTGTGTGGATGACATCTGGTTATTAGCATATGTCTATACAGACTACACAATAGGGATTAGACTTAGTTCATTTAGACTCGTTTCTAGAATGAGGTTATCATCTAACATCCACTTGAGTAATACAATTGAAACAACAACACATGGTCCTAAAAGACCTCAAATTACATATAAATACATAGTATTAATCTATCAAAGTAAACACATCAATCATAGAGGCATTATAAACATATACGAACATTAACTATACACAAATAAAAGATATAAGTCCATACGAACAAATAGGCCCTTATGACAGGAGTTTATATATACATTAAGATTAACATTTTAACAAATAGTGCAATCCAAGAATTATCATATCTTTTCAAATTATTATAACCACAATTCATTTCCATGGAAATTATTCACAAGATTATGTTTCAAGCCTTTACCTAATATTTATACGCTGATATGTCAAAAAAAATATACATCATACTTTACATGCTTGCAAACCTAATAATCATACAATTATTCATCATAAATATCCATGCGAACTACATATCCTTGCAAAAAGGAGTCCGTGCAGACTTAAAATTGATTTTTTTAGAGTACAAACAACATTCATATTAAAGTTTAAAATGTGTAAGGTTTGATTATAAGGACAAATTTATCATAACATACCACATTGACTAATATGGGTGAAGCATATATTATCAAGTATTGGATAAGTGTTAAAATTGAATACAAAAGATTAAACATAGAACTTTTATTAAGTGTAGGCCATAGGACTAAACAATAATAATTATAACATTACCCATAAGTCCATGTAGACTCAAACATCTCATAGGTGATGTCCATACAAACTTACATCATTAAGTAGAATCTATAATCATGGTTCAAAAAATGTATAAGATAAGTGTTATCAATGATAAGTCATTATCTCATTCCTATAAATGATGTAGAGATCATAAAGGACCACTTCACATGACCAATTAATCCTTATAGATTATGGGAACCATAAAGAAGAATGCAAAATTATACAATTAAAGTAACCTCACAACTTACCTAGATATTGGACTAAGCTATAAGATAAATGTTAGGTTTTGAAAGAAAGAATTTTTTAGTGTAGGCTAAAGGACTAGTATAGCGAATCCTACTTTAGAGTCTGAATGCCTTAAGCTCACAAAACAAGGGTTTTTCTCTAGATATTTAAAAGTGTCTTACTCTATTATTTGAGAAAGGTATTTATAGCAATTTTAGGTAGTATTCCTATCTAGAAAGAAGGGAATCTAATTAGGATTAGGGAATTAAAATCCTAGTAGGAAGACTAAGATTTTAGAAGCTTTTTATTGATATATCCATGCAGACTTACTCTGGTGATACCTTAATTTATGCGAACTTAGGCTTTTGACAAGTTTAATTAAATTATTGCCTATGGGCCTTTTAGATTTGACTAGGTTGATATAGACACCTTAATTTTAAGTCTAGGACTTTCTTAAGTATTCAAACTTTGACCTGACTCGAAAAGCTCATGGTACGACCCGAAACGTGAAAAAAAATGGGAATCTATGGCTGAAGTGGAGAGCTTAGGCTAACAAGCCCAAGCTCGAAGCCCGACACTAATTCCAATAGGGGTGCGGGGGTGAAGCCCACCACAATATAGACCTATTCACCTTTTTTTGGCCTTTGATGATAACTAGAGACAAGCTCAAGCAACAAGGCAAGTAACTTAAAACCCAAGTCCGCACGGACCAACATGGCATAAGTCCATATAGACTTAATGCTATGAGGTCTACATGAACAAGCTAAAAGCCTATGTCTGCACAAACCTATCTAACCTAGCCCAAAGCCCATGGAACGATTAGAAAACCATGCCTATGTTCGTGTGGACTAAGCCGTACAAGTCTACATGGACCTACTGATGTAAAACTTCTAGAAGTGAAAAATTCCTATTCAAGCATTGAATCTTATTCCTAAAAGGATTCTACCACCCCTGGATAGAAAACCTTTAAACCTAAGCTTATAAATACCCACTTTAGGGAGTCTTAATAAAAAAAGAGGGATCTTAATGGAGTTTTAATAGATTAAAGAGGAGAACCCATGGAGAATCTTAAGAGACTAAGGAGGAGAACCTAAGGAGGAGGCCAAAAATTAGAATTACGATAGCTAATAAACCCTTGAGGAATCATTCTACTAGTCCAATTAACCCACAATCAGAAATCTATTCTTTTAAAACCCAACCATTGTCTTATTGCTAGGTGCTTACTTCAAGGTAAGATCTGAGGCCTATCACTGTGCATATTCTTGTTGTTTCATGGACCTATGATCTCCAACGATTGATTATAAGTGAGGTGATTCTATGTAATCCCTACCTTAATCATAAGAGTAGGTCACTATTTTAACTGTTTCTTATTGTAAAATTGTTTTCAATATTATAAATATTCTATAATTTTCATCCTAATCGCACAGACTTATATGTGAATATGTCTAAGTCTGCATGGACTAACACTTTTGATATATGCATAATTTATAGTCTACATGGACTTATATGTGAACATGTCTAAGTTCGCACGAACTAACTCTATTGTTATATGCATGATTTGTAGTCTGCACAGACTTAGGGTCAATAGCAGTGTTATATCCATCTTATTTGTTATGTTTAATGCATTATATTTACCATACTGACATGCCTAAAAATAATATTACCATGTATAATGATTTTATTCTCTAATATGTATATTGTTGACATACTGAAATTGTTGTTTAGTCTACACGGACTCCATCTTATGAGGCTTGTAATCCACATGGACATACTTGTTTATTCTTGTGTATATTGTTGTGTAATCTGCACGGACTTACTTTCACAAGGAACTTAGTCTGCACGAACATACATATTTTATTTTTGTGTACGCTTTATCTATACTATTAACCTTGTTGTATGCAAGTGACCCTTCTCACTAGAGTAGAGGTCCAGATGGACTTAATATCATTTGTATAGTAGTCCACACAAACTAATGTCAGAGCCTCATAGAGTCCGCATGAACCAATCGATGTACGAATGGGACCATTCTAATGCTTTGAATTATTTCTTTTGGTTTTGTACTATTTACACTTTATTACTTATTTTGGGGTCATAATGGCTAGTAAATAACTTGTTTTACATGCTAAAACCTAACTTTCACATCAAATGATTTTATATATAATTAAATGATGTTTTTCTTAACAAAATGGATTTCTATTTTCTTAATCAAAAGTCACATGAAAAATGT